>JAIPRL010004279.1:0-39587 GCA_025469235.1 Pemphigus obesinymphae
GTTAACAGAGAAAAAAAAAAAATAAATAAATAAATAAACATCATTGTAAATCCACTAGCTCCCTCGCTACGCTCAGAATCTAATATTATATAAGTATGTACTATTAACAAAAGTATATAAATATATATATATATATATATATATATATATTATATGAAATTATATAATATATTTTAATTATAATATGGTCAGCTAACTCATGGGGTATGTTTGAGAATATATTCCAAATACTATCTTATTTTATTTAGTTGCTTTTCAGCTAACCAAATATTTTGTGTGGTCATTTAAATAATTAAATACTAGGAGATTTTTATAAAATATAATCATATAAATATGTGATATCTTATAGTCATTGTAATTGATATATTTTTAATTCGAGTTTATCTGATAGGTTTATCTAGACAAAATTTAAATTGCATTTATATCTTTACATTATCCTAATATTAAATTTATCCAGATAAAATTTAGTAAGTACTATATTTCTATTTATATATAGATAAAATGTAGTGCTTCAATCTTTGTCTAGACACAATTTAGTGCTCTTATCATTATCTATATTTTTCTTTCGTTATCTTATCCCAAAAGATTTTCTCAATATCAATTTCGTCGATTTAAAAAAGTCAAAAATCACAAAATATTACCTATGTACTTTACTATATTATCTTAGTTAAGACTTACAATAAAGTTAAATATATTAAATTTTTTTAAATTAGTACTTATAGTTTTATATTATATGCCATTAAAATGATAAATGTAAACATTAAAAAAAAATTATTTTTATAAATTAAAAATGGTACAGAATTAATAATTTAAAATTTACATATTTAGAGGTTTATAGAATTATATTAGAAAAAATAACTTGTATCGTAAAAATATACTAATTTTAAAAATGTAACTAATTGTTATTCCAATTAATTATAATGATATTCTCTCCATTTTCTTCGTTTGGACCCTAGGTTGATATTTAGAAAGCATAAAAAACTGCAGATCTTGTGCTTTAATAATGAATTTTTAATTCTTAAAATGTTAAGTCATAAAACTAAATATATAATATTAAGTATATTCTTTGTTTATTTTTTATTATTTCTTCCGAAAGTAGCTAATGAATATTCTAACATAGATCAAAAGTTTTTGATTATCACATTCTTATATTTGAATGTTTTAAGTAAGTAGGTACATCATACAATTTTTCTAAAACTCAAAAATTATATTTTACATTATTATAAAATTTTAAATAAGTACCTATCTATTATCCATTTCTGGGCATTATATTTATTAAAAAATAATAAAATAGTATATACTTTTAAGGACATGGATTAAAATGTAATGTAAAAAAATGCAAATATAAGAAATATATCGTTGTAAAACCAATATTTATTTATGTCAAAATCTAAAAAAAAAAATAGTAAATATAATTGATACGAATTGTCTAAAACAGGACTAAATGGTCATACTAGAAGTTTTTCAAGACACGAAGATTAAAAAGGATAATCCTCTGTCAAATAGGACGTGTGGTTATTGGTCAATGTGATATAGTACTGCAATATTCGATCCCAATGTATTTTTTATTATAATTAATAGTATCCGTAAAAACTAATGAAATGTGGCATATTCAAAACCACGATTATTAAATGACAAAATATCAAAACTACTGGTATGTTTTTTTGTATTTGTAGTTTTTGCGCATTTGAACTTTTAAGTGGTATACACATGGAACGGGTTCATACTTAAGCTGTCACAGTCAGGCAAAATACATACAATAAATATAATATATAAACAGTCTTATAAAAAAAATGTTAAAAAAGTATTTATATTTTTATAATTGCATAACGAAATTATTCAAAAAACTTTCTAAATAATATATAGGGTACTTATAAAAAAGAGCATTTGAATAAAATTACAACTTTTTTTACAGTTTAAATGTAAACAAATCTATATATAATATATACTATGCCATGTAAACATATCACACTGAAAATAATAAGATTCTAAATAGTTTTTTTTTTTCCAAAAAGCACTTTTTTATATAAAAATACGGATTTATGTATCCAAAAATGGAGTCTCTAAGTGCATTATTGAATGAGTTTATTATATAATGATTTAATTAGTTAAGTAATTAATGTTCACAAAAGTTTGTAATTATAGAAAACAACTAATTCCATAGATGTTCTTTTTTTGTTCGTCCCGATTAATACCATCAACGTTTTTGTAATAACTTTTTACTAACTACTTAAATATAAGTAAAAAATATGATTGATTTAAAATCTATTCTTATCTCTAAATTTCGTAAAAATTAATAAAAGTTTAATCTGCAAGAATGGTGAACATAATACCAAGGTCAAGATCAAAACTAATAATTATCAAGATAAAAACCAAGACTGATTCAACAATAGCAAAACTTAGAATAAAAATGAATTCACAAGAAGGAGACGAAGACCCAAATTGATATACTCTTGGTCTTGATCTTGCATTTAAATGTTAAGTGAAGCAAAGAATCCATTGATATTACAATGACATAATATATATTATATGTTTTTTAAAAATGTAGATTTTTGTATTTATGCACTTTTATGGGTAGAAGTAATCAAATAAAAGTAAAGAATTTTATTGATAGCAAATTGGTGATACTTTAAAGAGGTTATTTTCCGATTATTATAGTAGTTTTTTTAAGCATAAAGAAATACTACCTTTTATACGGTAGGTATATGCAATATGCAGTATTTTATAAATACAGGAGAAATAACAAAATAACAAATAAATTGGTATAACCATTAAGATAATTTAATTTTAATTGGCTTTTTTAATGCCAAATGTAATTATATTAATTATGTTACATATCGTTATACCGTTACTCCACTCAAAATCGTTCGTATAGAAAGAATATATAATAATGTAACAATAATATAATAATTTATAAGTATACATAGTACCTATACAGTTAACTTTTTAAATAAATCAACCCAGTAAAGAAAACAACACTTAGAATTAGAAATCGTTTATGTTGACTATATTGAAATTAAAAGATATAAATCAAAACTTCGAGTTTCATATTTCATAATAAAACACGACTACTGGATAAATACTTGGAAATATCGAAAGTGCTATTTTTAAAAAATCATCTGCATCTAATTTTACAATTTACGAGGGACGTGACACGTTTGAAGCATTTTTCTGTCTGCAATAATACGTAGATATTGAAGAAACAAAAAAATATACCTATAATTCTACCGTTACTATATTCCAGACATTATGATAAATGTTTATAAAATATTTATATATTTATATAAATTTATAAAAATCTATGATAAATTATATGTTATATATTTTTCTTCTTCTTGGGTAAATCGGCCCCCAGGACCATCCTAGCACACAACCTTTCCTCCAGTTTTCTCTATCCGATGTTTGTGTTCTTCAGCCCAGACCTCCTCTTAATGCTTCCACATCGTTCTTTACAACATCCCCCCATCTCAAGCATGTTCTTCCTAGCGGTCTTTTCCCAGTAGGATCTTCTTCTAGTACTATGCGTAGAAGTGGATTTTTGTTACACCAAGCATGCCCAGCCCACTGTAATCTTTTGTTCCCTGTTGTTTCCACTATAGTCGATTTTTGGAAGAGTATTTATAGTAGTTTTTTTTTACACTGGAGATGAAAACATTGTTTTCGAAATACGTATTTGTTAAATAAAAACAAATTATTTTGTAGAAATTGGGTTTTTACATCTAGAGTGTCTAGTTCTTAATTTTTTCTTATCCTCCAGTTCCCACTGAACGTGTCCTTTACCGGTCCAAAAATTTTTCGCAATATTATCCTCTCTAAAACTAATAGTTTTCTTACATCAATTTTCCTTAACGGCCAAGTATCAGCTCCATACGTAATTGTAGGTCGTATTAGTGTGTAATGTATAATTGTATTTTCAAATCAATTGACAAAGAACGTGAACCCAATAGTTTTGCCAGACCATAGAAACATTTATTTCCATATTGAATTCTCGCCATAATTTCTATTTCTGTTTCATGCTTCTCTGACCATATTGATCCTAGATATTTGAATTGTTTTATTCTTTTGAAATTTCGACTGTTGACGTTTAAAGACGGGTATATTATCGTGCTGTCTCGTCTTCCTACGACAATGTATTCCGTTTTGTCCTGTTATGTCATTTGTATATGTTATATATAGAATAAAATAACTAAATAGAATAAACTATTAATTAATTTGGTATATATATTTTAAATAAATTATGTATAAAAATATATTATAAGTAATAAACATTTTTTATTTTTTTTTTTTGATGAAGAAGTAATAAACGTTTTTAAGAGAATTAAAAAAAAAAAAACTACCTATTTAATTATTGATGAATGTTTTTTAAATCTTTGAAATACAAAAATTCACATACGTATACTATATTAATATCTAATTAAAATCTATGATTAAGAAATTATTAAGAACTTATCTAATTATTAAGAATAACTGATTTTTGAATCAGTTATATTTAAAAAGTGAAGCCCTAAAATATATAATTGTAATCATTTGAAAATCTACTAAAAAAACATAAACACTTATTGTAAAAATTAAATAATTAATTACAATATAGTGGCAAAATATATATTCTTTATCAATTTTGTTATAATATTCAGTTTAACTGCATTGTAGTAATTAATTAAAATAATAAAGTTATTATTTTTAATTGTGAGTAACATGTGTAAAAATCATAATATATGAGACAAGTTTTAAATTTCAAATTGTTCTTATTTATTTTTATGGGTTTTAGAGAGACATGCAAATGGAAAAGCCATAACACAATAAAATGTATTTAATATTATGAAAAATTGAAAATCGTTTGCGTAATATTGTTATCGCATCCGAGTTTATCGATCAACTAACAGTATGTTAAAGTGAGTAGAATACGATCAAATAACTATACCATATCCCGGAATCCGTTATTTAGAAGGAAATTAATGATTTTTATTGGTTAATAATTTGAGGACGAGAGTTTAATGATTTATTCATCGTCCAGTGTAATACTATCCAAGTTACATATTATTCATTTCATAGTAGATAAATTCGAAATTTTTAACTCTTATTTTGCATATTTTAATTTAAATTCATTATTTTGGTACCTATTTGAACCATTATTTCATGTCATATATGTATGAAATATTTTTGTATAATAATGGTTAAGATACAACTGCAAACAGAAAAAGGAGATTATGTACAAATTATTTTCTATTACGTATAAAATATACATACAAATAAATAATTTAAAATTAAATACATTTCTAACAACTTAAAAACCATAAAAATGAACCATATACATTTTTTACAGTTTTTATGTCATAAATCAATTTTTTTTTTATGACATTTTTGTTTAGGTTATCAACATCGTACCTCTAATAATCATTAATAACTGTAGGGTTTTAAAATAAGTTTGTAATGTTTACCTTACAGCGGGATAAAGGTAGTTTAAAGGGTTTAATAGGAGACGTTTGTTTTTTATATAAACCGCCTGGGTAACATATATAATATAATATATAGACTAGTCAGTGTGTCGTTTACCACAAAATCACAAATACCGATGAAAATGTATAGGTAGAGCCGACACACGATATCGTTATTTAGGTTTACTGAAAGGCGAGCGTAAAGGTTTATCGATCGTTGAATATAATGAGTGCAATTGAAAGGGTCTGTGCAAAAACTAGAAAATTATATTTTTCGAAAATGTTCATGGAAGGAAAATTAATGACATGGTATTTTGCATAAATGTACATAATATTATAATGGATATACATATTAATAATTACATACGAGTATATACTTTTATGTTATTGTCGAAATCAGATCACCAGTTAAACCTATGTCTTAAAATCTAAGCTTTACTAACCGTATTGAAAATTACATTATTTCAGACTTGAACTTTAGTGTGCTGCAAATAGTTAATTCTATGATAGGTATACAAATTATGATCGTAAAATCTAAAATAATTACACATGAATATGATATTTTTGTCCAAAACTAATTTATTTACCATCAAAATATTGTAACCCAAAACTATCTTGCCATAAATAATGATTTTATAACAAATATCATATTTATATTAATATATAAAATAATTATAATAATAATTTTAAAATATGCTTATCTATGATGTATAGATAGTGTTATCTCGTTTATTGCCGTATTATATTCATAGATGGATTTTTTTTTTTTAAATCTCAATTATACGTGCTTTTATATTTTTATTCTTTTTTTTTTTCTTAAAAAATATTGCTGTGTTTATTTAATCATATTGAAGTTCATACAAATTACAGTCTTACATTTACCTACAGGACGTGTGGACAATAATCGTACTAAAACGAAAAAAAAACTATTGAACTGTCTGGGTTTCTCTCGGAAAATAATAACTATTAGATAGTTCGAATATTTTGTCATAGGGATTATCTAAGTTTTTTCGTTTTCACACAGAAAATCAAATGACTTTTTTTCCCATCAAGCACCGTCAATACATGATTTTCTTTGAAAATTGAAGTTTTCGCAACGACATTATTTGAGATTGATGATAATTTATTTCAGATGTAATTCGTTTCCTACATAATAATAAAAAAAAAAAATTATTTCCTGGAAGAAATAACAGTAATTTGATATAAAGATTGTTGTATTTAACTATTATCTAATAAATATTATATGGAATTTGGTATTTTTTCTTCTAAGAAATAAGAATTAAAATATTAGTTTGTGTGTATTTGCAGTAAAAATTTCAATAGTACCGAATTCAATATCTATAAACTAAACAAAGGGTTGTAGAGATTATATTATAAACGTTTAATCACCTCATCCATCTCCTCAACAGAGAAAAATATACGTTTATTGTGGTGTTTTTGTGATGAAAATATTAATATTAAAATTCACACGATGCTACATTTTGAATCCCTCTAAATTTATTTTTCAAAAAAATTTAAATGATCTTTACACCAGTTGCGTATATGAGGAGGAGCGATAGGTTGATTGCCCTCTCTTGGATTCTAGCGTTGTTGTTTTATACAATTTCATAGATAATTTATTACCTATTTAAAAGTATACCTATTGATAATTATTATATTTGTATTATTATTACAAAGTTATAATAAGAATATCTGGTCATTTTTAGTCTATAGTTTACTATATATATGACATATAGGTATACTCTATAACTTCTCGATTTTTAATTCCAGTTTTAATAAAGAGGACACATTTCCTAGATAAAATAATTTCTTTATTTAAGTATAAATAATGTATTATAACTGCAAAAACAGGTTTTTTTTAAAAAAAAAGAACAAATAAAAATATTTTAACCATTTAAATAGGCGTTTTAAACGTTATTTTATTATGCTTTTAAGTGTATTTTTTTTAAACGTTTTCAATGTCCATGAAAAAAAAATGTTTTGCCTTGTTTTTTATATTATCAACATTAAAGTTTAAAGTAGGTATACTTTGATCTTTAATCCAGTGGTGGTTTTACGGGGGGGGGGGGCCTTTTTTTTGCCTTTTTCAAAAATTTTTATTAGTTGCATTATTTTAATATATATGACTATAGTGTATAATAAACTATTCAAAATAATACAATTATGATTCCAATGTTTTGTCTAAACCACTGGAATTAAAGTAAATAAAAAATAGTTATTATTTACTTTTATATCTAGTCTAACCTGGTTCTTTATATCAGAAAAAATTTAAACATTTCGATTTGACAAAATCATATTTTTGCCATTATTTTTTCATTTTTTGATACTTTTTCCTTGCACATTAAAAATTTATTGAGGAAGTCGAAAAATGACCTGTTTAAAGTACAACCTAGATGCAATTTTTTACCGGAAATCGGGTAAGTTTATAAAGGTCGAAGTACTCCTTGTGGTGGAAAATTTGTTTGGAGAAAATAAAAAAAAACATTATTGTAAAACCACTAGCTCCCTCATCACTACGCTCAGAATCTAAAATAATGGTCAAACACCACGGGGATATAAGGTGTCTAAACTTATATTTAGAAACCTAAAAGTAAAGTATATGTATGAAATATAAATTAAAAAACTTTTTTTTTTGCCACCCCCCGACCACACCAACAGCATTTATCAAGAACCGCCACTGCTTTGATACTATCAATATATTACATTATTGTATGTACCACTGTTTATATAATTCATTTAAACATAACTTATCTTTCGATATTGATAAGAAAATATTGTTAAATTATTTATTGTTTGATTTTGTTATTAGGTACTTATTAACACGATTATTATGAAAAAATATATCACTTAGGTATATAACATTTGTAATACAGGGGTGGATCCAGAAATTTTTTATAGGGTTGGTTGAAAATAACGAGTGGGGTACCTACATGGTCTATATAACGTATTATAAGTATAATATATTATTGTGTAATATTATAGTGTAAATATATATTTTTTGGAATTTGGAGACAGAGCACGCCTCCTTCGCTCCCCATTAGATTTTATTTTTATTTTTTATTAATATAACTGATTTATATATTAAATTTAAAATGAACAATATTATAAAAAAAAACTGTATTTAACTTTTTATTGGTGGGGTGAGAGGAGGATTGTGCTTTGATTGAGCTTAAGGTACGCCACTGCTTTATACCAGAAATTTAATTCTTAGTAAAATAATTCAAATATAGGTACCTGTTTTACATAGTTTTTAACAAATATTTAAATACCAATACTAGTACTTAAAAAAAATTTTCTTACTGGATAACTTTTTTATGATAGTGCATAATAGATGTAAATATGATGTACTATACAGTAATACTTCAATCCATCGTTTCTTAAATTTGAAGACTTATTACTTAGTAATATTCATTGGATTAAAAAAATAAAATAGTGAAAATTTTTATAAATGTATATAATTTAAATCGTTAGTTTCCATTTTCGAAAGTTAATATAGGCATAAAAAGTTAGGAGGACAATAAAAATTCAAATATATGACATAATATATAATGGAATAATATATATAACAATATATAATAACTTTCTGATAAAAATTTTACAAAAAATATTTATAAACCCCAGTATATAGCCTGGCCCACTTTTATTATTTTATTAGTATTGATTTCGAATATTAAAAAATATTAAATAATTTCTCAGTTCTTTCGATAAAACGATTCTGAGTAGAGCTTAGTGCACTAATATAAGTATATATTACATTATTACTATCATAATAAAGTATTGAGATGATTATAACTTTTAAACTCAACGGGCTGAATTAGCTTTATATTAACTTAACTTATTTCCCTTTGCATTAACATCAACTTCATTTATTTATTTCAAATGCAATTAATTTTCAATTATAATTATCTTAAGTCTAAGAAATATAGTAATAGGTAATTTTATTTAGTATTATTTATAGATATTTATTATATATAAACATATATTTATTTGTCGTGTTGACAGAAATGATCGAAATAAATAATGCAATTAGGAACCTGCAGAAACCTAATCAAAAAATAAAACATACAATTAAAATGTATGAATTTTAGTTTATACTATGTTAATGTCACTGATAGATTCAGTGTTTTAAAAAACATTAACTATAATAATTTAGTTTAAATAGCTTAATTTTAGTAATTAATAAAAATCATTAACTTGCTTATCCTAATAATAAATTTAGTAAATAGCCATTAACTATAATTTAATTATTTATATTATAAATAATTCGAATTACATTTTCAATACGAACTTTCTAATTAAATTCTATAACCATTTTAATTTTACAACCAGCTTTTCAACGGGTACCAGAAACAATGTATTTTAGTGTTGATTATATTAATATTTTATAATTTTATAATAATGATTATAATTATGATTTATGGTTCTGATATGAAAAAATAATAAAACCGTAGTTCAAATCGAATTTTCAAAGACCCGTTTCAAGTGCTGATTTATATATATTTTATACTATACTTTAAACTACATATCGCTTGAAGTAATTAAATTTATTAGTGAAAATGTATTTATATTTGAACTGTTTGGGTTTGTATATAACTAAAATTGCCATTTTAATAAACCAACATTTTTGGGTCATTTCAAATATATGTGTAGAAGTATTTGGTCATTTTTAATTAACGAAATTAAATGAAATACTTTGTAATTTTACGAAAACATTTTTAGTTTCTATTTGTGCCCTTTTATTTCGTATATATTTTTACTCAACGCAATGTATTTATTTTTCTTATAATACGAAACATTGCTATATTTTTTGTGAAAAAGTCATAGGTATATAGTATATACTATTTATGAAAACGTGAAATTCTAAAAGCGAAATATGAGTATAGTCTTATACCATTAAGCATCTGAATTATGATAATATCATATATTATATGCGTAACGTAACACGTGTGGGAATGGAATAAGTGAATATTATTATATGTTGGTTCTTTTATAGTTTTTTAGCAGCAAAAAATTTTTTAGAAAATAGTCCACTATATCTGTACTTGTACATCTTTTACAATTTATTAATATTATTAAAAAAAAATAATTTTCAACTACATTTTTACATACTTACTATAATTAATATGCACATAATTGTAAAATCAATACATTCTATCATCTTTTGGTTTGTAAATTTACATTTCAATATATCTACTAAGGATATTTTACACTATTTTAATTGGACTGTTTTCTAAATCCTTAATTTAAGAAAATCCTATTTGGTTATTTTTGGTTAATAATTTGAAATACTTTTTAAATATTAACTCAATTCATTAAAATGAATAATCTATAATTATGGATTAAATAAAATATAAGAATTAAAAAATTCGCATAACCCACTATACAATAATCGTGTTGAAAATTCCTGGTTCTGAAACGTATTTTAAACAGTAAACTAAAATTGATAACAAAGTAAAACAAAATGATTAATATCTATCTCCCTAATAACTAAATAAATAAAGTTTTTCTTAAGTCGTAACTATGCACTAATAAGTACGGAAAGACAGATGGACATAATTTTGTTATTTTATAATAAATTCAGTACCAGACGAATTTTGAAAATGGTCTTGCATAAAGTTTTTCAGCTAGTTCATTAGAAGAAAAAATATTAAATATAGAATATGGTGGAAAGCAAAATTTACAAACATCATGAGTTTAGAACCGAAAATTCCTCATTCGATATTGTTCAGGTGAGAATTTTCTCAAACTCTAGTATTCATAATGATTTTTATATCAATTTAAATCTTTTAAATTGTATTTATAATTAATTCAATAGATACCTATTGATATAATAATAATTATACATATATATTTAAATTATAAATAATTTATAACTAATAATTATGCAAATTATTCCATTCCAATCAGAAAATATAATAAGCTCATATTCGATTTAAAATAAAAAAGGTTCTAATCTTTTAAATCCATTCTTATTTTATCTTTTAGCAATTTCAAAACGCTTATTTTTAGATAAAAGTAAGTCTATAATTATATAATATTACAACAAATTAAAATTGTAATAGATATTAAGCAAAATGTACTATATATTATCGTAAAAACGCTCTCTTGAACAATTTATTATTTTCGAATATCACAAAAAAACCCTTCATTTTGATTCTGAAATTTGTCTACATCTATTTGGGATTTTAATTAAAATCTTAATATAGCTTTTCACTAACTTTTGGTATTTTAAATATTTAGAAAGTAATTTATTATTGTTTATATTATTACCAAAATTAATATCATGTATTTTAACCACGAATTATAATATGACAAAATATTAAAATAATCCCATCACATACACATTTTAATTTAATTTTAACAAAACAAATATTTATATATTTATTTTGGTAATTAATGCCTGAACAGGCAGTTTTTAAATAGTATACAATGAAAAAATATAAAGATTTTATAGTGACAATGGTATTGATAAGATCTTAAAATTATATTATAGATGGATGTTAAAATTATTTAAGTTACTTAACATTCTGTGGCTAGAATACGAATTAAAATCATAAAATCATGAAAGAAAGAACGTTTAATGAGAGTTTTGGAAAAGAGATGACGAAAGCATGATCTGCTTTAAGACACCTAAAGGGAAGTAAAGGCATTTTTATGATATTGCGAATGAGGAAATAGTCATGAGGAAGATGCTTCATCTTTACTCTTAAGTATATATGAGGTGTAGGATAGCAATCTGTGTTGAACTCGGTCTAATCTTAATTATTCTTTGGCCTAATCGGGATGCCAAATTACCGCATTATGTTCTAGTATAGAGCAAACCAATGAAAAATAAATGGAGCAAGGACAATTTAAAAAAGTAAAAGCCTTATTATTCTGCTTAATGAAACCCAAAACTTTAGAACACTCTAAGCTGTTATATTAATATGTTGTTTAAAATTCAAAAAAGAGTTAAGGGGATTCAAAGCAGCGATTTATCTGTCTTTCTCTATCACACACGTAACATAGCAATTTAGACCATTTCTATTTCGAACGTACCGATGGATCTAGTGAAACGATAAGGATTGTAAAAATTGATCTGAATTAGTTGTAATGTCTACTTTAGATAGACTTTCCCACGTTTTTGATTTGTTTCTCTAAATGTCCACCTAAAATTAAATTGATATATTTGAACATTTTAAAATTGACATTTTACATTTTTGTGAACATCAAGGAAAAAAAATTTAATAATTGGGCAAGTCGTTCTGAAGTAGTTTTCACGATGAATTCATATCAGTTTTCAGAATTTTTATCGCATCACTAGGTATGTTGAAAATAGGATTTAGTGTCTTTTCAAATACGGTAGCTGTATTTATTGAGATGTGCCTATGCGTGCGAGTAAATACAAACCATCATTATTATGTCGAACATATTAACATATACTAAAGATCAAATACTACTCACATAAACATACTACGTAACTCAAATAAATCAAATAATTACCTATACACAACCCCTTAATAAATGACCGTTTCCAATCTCCTTAAGGTTGATTCTAAGGTCTTTGATTCAGTGAACTTGATGAAGTGTATAATATCATTTGGGAAATAACTATGATATAAAGGGGTGCAACTCCTGGAAAATGACATAACATTACATTTGTCGAGGTTAAGTATTTATCCCAAACGTTTAACCCAATCACAAAATATGTCAATATTGTGTACAATGAAATATTTTTATAAATAATAAGCAATTTATAAACACCTCGATAATATAATTGAACACGAAAATCGTGAGACGAAACTTTTATGTAATACTTTACCAAATTGAAACATGTACAAATAGGTATATTATATAATTATTTGTAAACTGAAATAAAATTGAAAATTAATATTCTCATGATTTTAAGCATATTCTTGGTTAATAATTATTACGTATGGTCAATCGGATCTTAAAAACCCAAAATATCCGAATTGTAAAAAATTTAAATATAATAAAACGAAAACGGAAAATGAAAAATCAGTATTTCCAACCAATCTCAAAACCGAAAAACATCAAAATTTTATATTTATCATCAAAACCTCTACAGAAAAAAATTAAAAACCAATAATCGAAGTCAATATATTGGTTTTTGGTTTCAAGTCTTGCTTTATTTATTTTCGTTTCCGATAATATTTTTTTTTTTTTTTATATATAAAACTTACTTATATAACATATATATATATATAATATAACAGTTATGGTTATTTTTTTAATTTTATACTTAGAAAACATACAATTTTTTTATAAAAACAAACGTCAATAATCATTGTTGGAGTCTAAAGCCACAATAGAGTATACGAAATTATCTAAAAAAAACCAAAAAATAATAATAATAATAAATACGAATTAAATATTCTAAAAATAATAATAACTTTATTGTGCTAATGTTTCTGAGAAAATAATATCTTTACTGTAATATGTACAGTTTGTTGGAAGGTATAAAAATAGTTTTAAAACAATACAGCTATGGAAAACAACAATATATTAAATATTAAACTTCCGGCAGTGTTTTGGACCGTAAATTATAATATAGGATTAAATACCAAAATCCCTCTTATCAATTAGCTATTTTTGTCTGTACACAAATTATAAATGTAGTATTACTCGTATTTTTAACAACTTAAAAACCCCTCAATACCTCAACAAACAAAAAAAAAATCAACTATTAGAATATGAGCAAGTACACTAAACTATATCTTATGACTTATTCTACCAAATAAAAGAAAAACTAAATTTATAGGCACAGAACAAAAATATTTTATTTGATTAATATTATCGTATTCATGAGAGCATATTTAAATTTCAAACATTGATATCTGAATATTGATTTAGAATGAGCTTTTTGTTCGGAGACCGTGAATTTCTTTTTTCGCCGTAAACCAAAAATATGTAAGTAGATATGATTATTTTACAAATCATCATATTTATTATGTTAGTATTGAGAAATTGTATAAAATGAAAATATTATACTTAGGTATATATTACATATATAGCCCATATATGTAACTATAACCTATATATGTACTATATATATGTATTTATAGGGAAATGTTTTTAAATTACTTTTTCTCTATTATCTACATACAGATTTAAAGATATAATATGTTTATATGAAATTATATCATTATTTCATCTAATATGACTATTTTTTATAATCTTGACTCAACAATAGTTTTATTGAGTTATTATAATTATCATTATCCGTAATTAATTATTATTTGTATACACTTAAAGTTAAATATTTTTTTAAAAATCAATTTTTTCAAATTAAAAAATACGATATTTATTTATAAATACCTAGGCGAAATATTAATTAAAATAAAACAAAATACTTACTTCTTAGTTTTTAATGAAGTTGATTTTTCAATTAATTTTTTAATTTCGCCAAAATTAAAATAACTTTTCTAATAAATTTAATTTACTCTTACCTGTATTAACATAAACTTAACAAGTTTAAATAAAAACATTCCTGGAAAAATGATGCTACCATTTTTACAGTAATAAATTTGGAATCAGAAAATACCCAAGGGAAAAATTTGCCCAGAGAGTCAATATCCATATTCCATAGTAGATGTATTATATACTCATTCTAACGTAAATTTAATTTTAAATAATACACAACTATAGTATTCATATCACATCACTATATAGATGATGTTTACGTCATTATGACAAATATGTCATGGATAAGCATTGCCCATTAATTCTCTTAAACGCATGTTCTTCTCTCATGTTATGAAATATGATATAATATCATATTCGTAACATGTGTTGAATACAGAGTGATCATTTTATTTTGATATTGGCGAATCAATACTTATATAATACATTTTTAAATAACTAATGTTATTAAGTATTTGAATATTTAAATACACTTTCTTTGTTATGAAAATACGTTATAAATACATTCCAGAACAATCCCAGAGTTACAAATCTCAAACACATATTTAGGATATAAATAAGTATATAGGAATTAGACGTAGTCATGCATTACTCCATATGTATTTTTACCAATAAAAATAATTACAAATTCATTTTTATCTCAAGTCCAAGCAATAAAATCCATTTAATCGATTATAATATAACTATAGTCTTGGAAAAGTCGTGTATTATTGAAATCTGGTTCAGTATTTTGTAGTACTTAGTCATTTTCCGAGACGTATTTAGGGTCACAGTATGGAAGGGAGGGAATCACAAGGATCAGCACTTTTTCGAGTGCGAACATTTTTAAAAGATGTTTTTTAAATGACACCATAAATATTTTTAATAAAACGACGTTCTTCAAATTGTTGATATTTGACGTTTTTCACGGCTATTGCAATTTTGAGAAAAATATAAACAGGCAATGCTAATACAGGCATAACTCATATAATATCATTATATCAGGGTCTACATTTTCAATTGTTTGTAATTACACATGCAATTGTATATACAACTATTATTGGATTTTGATTCAGTAAGAAATATATTAGATTTACAATGATGTGTTTTTAGTATAATTATGTCTACATTCAAAGTTCTAGTATAATGAGTAGTCAAAATGTTTAATGCTTAATCACTTTCCAGTAGCAATTTTAAACTTGTTGGTAGTTATGTTGCATATTGGGCCTATATATATATATATATATATATATAGTATATAATATGTCTTCTTCTTCTGCTTCTTCTCCTTAGCCTTCTCTCCCAAATATTTGGGGTCGGCCCTACACTTCCACTAAACTCTATCACTTACTCCCACCTTCCTCATATCACTCGCCATCACATCCCCCATATCTCATTTTCGGTCTTCCTCTCCCCCTCTTACCAACAACTTGCATTTCCCTTACTAATCTTACTGCCACAGTCCCTTCCCTCCTTAATACATGCCCGAGCCATCTTAACCTATCCTTTCTTATTTTTATCTTCTATCAAAGCTACCCCTATACTACCTCTGAAATACTGCTTCCTTATTTTATCCTCTCTAATAACTCCACTTATCCACCTTAACATTCTCATCTCAGCGACACTCATTCTCTGTTCTATCTTTCTATCTACTGCCCAACATTCTGTTCTATACATCATTGCAGGTCTCACCACTGCCTTATAAAATGTACCTTTTAACCTAATAGGAATTCATTTATCACACAGAATACGAGACGCTTCTCTTCACTTCGTCCATCCACACTTAATCCTGTGTTTCATATCCTCTTCGAAACCCCCATCTTTCTGTACAACGGATCCTAAATACTTGAACCTATCCACTTCTCCCACCACATCCCCACTTAACTTTATTTCTAGCCTTTCCCAATTCCCTGTGTGTTCCCTTTTACCAAAATCATACTCTAAATATTCTGTTTTACTCCTACTAATCCTTAGTCCTTTACTTTCCAGAGCTTCCCTCCACTCTTCAAGTCTACCATTCACTTCCTCAGGACTTTCTTCTATCAGTACTATATCATTTGCAAACAACATGCACCATGGTAACTCCCCCTGTGTATCCTTTGTTATCTCATCCATTACCAGGGAAAATAAGTAAGGACTCAAAGCTGAACCCTGATGTACCCCTACTCTGACCCTAAAATCCTCAGTTTCTCCACACACACTTCTCACTCTTGTACTCGCCCCTTCATACATATTTTCAATTATGTTCACATACACATTTAGTAATCCTTTCTTCATTAATGCCCACTTTAAGATCTCCCTAGGAACCCTGTCATAAGCCTGCCCAAGATCAATAAATACCATACATAATTTCTTTTTCCTTTCTTTGTACTTCTCTACAATCTGTCTCACACAAAATATTGGCTCCAATATTGACCTCCCAGGCATAAACTCAAAGTGATTTCTAGTAACAGTTGTCTCACCTCTTACCCTTTTATCTATTATCTTTTCCCAAACCTTCATACTGTGGCTCATAAGTTTTATCCCTCTATAATTTCCATAATCCTGTACATCTCCTTTACCCTTAAATATTGGTACTATACAACTGTTCCTCCAAGCTTCTGGAATTTTTCCTTCTACTAGTATCTTATTAAAGAACTTTGTCAGCCATTGTATACCTAAACTTCCTAAAACTGTCCATACTTTTACTGGTACTCCATCCAGTCTCACCGCTTTCTTATTTTTCATTTTTCTCACTGCACTTCACACTTTCTCTTTCCTTATTAAATCCACCATACCCAAATTCCACTCTACCCGATCAATTGCCTCTCTTGGAAATTCTTCATTTAATAATCCCTCAAAATAGTCTTTCCATCTCTTTATCACTTCCTTTCCTCTGTTAACACCTTCCTATCCTCATCTTTTATACACCAAACATTTCTAAAGTCCCTGGATTGTTTTTCTCTTTCCTTAGCAAGCTTGTACACTTCTTTTTCTCTTTCTTTAGTTCCTAACCTCTTATACAACTCGCCATATTTCTCTTATTTAGCTTTTCTCACTGCATTTTTTGCTGCCTTAGATAAACTTTTATACTCTATCCAATCCTCCCTCTCTCTGTTTTTCTGCCATTTCTTAAACTGTATTTTTTTTCTTTGAAATTATCTCTTATACTTCTTCTGCCCACCACCATGTTTTCTTATCCTGTGGCATATTACCTCTACTCACGCCCACGACTTCCTTAGCATTTTTTTTAACACCCTCTGCTACCTTTTCCCATATTTCGTTTATTTCCCTTCCATGTTCCACATCCCTGTCCCGATTAGCTTTCTTATAATTACTTTTTCATTTTCACCCTATAGTTTCCGCCACTCAATCTTCGGTTCCTTAACTATATTTTTCTTTTTGTACACCCTCATTTTCCTACACCAAATATCCATAACCATTACCCTATGTTGTGCTATCACACTTTCTCCCGGGATCCCCTTACAGTCCTTACATTGTTTCAAACCCCCTCTCTTCCACATAAAATAATCAATTTGTGATTTGTGCCCTCCACTCTTATAAGTTATATAATGCTCATCTCTCTTCCTAAAATAGGTGTTCACAATTGCTAGTTCATACGCTGATGCAAAGTCAAGTATTTTTTCTCCAGCCTCATTTCTTTCTCCGTACCCATACCTTCCATGCACTCTATCATATCTATTCTACCACAGCCTACATGTCCATTCATATCCCCACCAATTACAATATTCTCATTTCTTTGTACTCCTTGCATTACTTCATCCATCTCTTGCCAGAACTTCTCTTTCTGACTTTTTCACATCCCACTTGTGGAGCATACGCACTTACTATATTTAATACCTTATCCTCTAATATTACTCTCACTAAAATAACCCTATCACTTTTTCTAATCACCTCTACTACTTTCCTTTCATTTCTTCGTCTAATATCACTCGTACACCATTCCTTGTACTAGTCCTTCCTGAATATATGATTTAATACCCCTCACCAATTTCTCTTGCTTTCTCCACTTTCCACTTTGTTTGTTGCATACAACAAATATTCACATTCCTCCTCTTCAAAACTTCTGCTAACTCCCTACTCTTATCTGGCAATGTCCCTACATTCCACGTATCTACTCTCACTTTGAACCTATCCTGCGTACTCAAGCGCTAATCTAATTCAAAACACTTTGGTGTTTTCCCTACACCATCGACATCATGTTCGTTGGGTAGACCCGCATATATAACTGATGGAACGGCTACCACAGCCGCTGTCAGGCTAGTACTGGTCACTTGGTCCCTTAGGCTAATTATACAATTTTCTTTTCCCCGCGAACATCCGAGATGGGAAAACTCACCTATATTCTTTTTAATACTGCTCATTTTTTTTTGGCAAGTTTTATGCCGGCTGTCAACCTGACACCACCTTAATTAGGTGACTTCTACGATAGGCATGAGGAAACCGTGGAGGTATTCATAGCCCCTTCCACAGGGTTATTACTATATATTATTAGTATAGTATATAATATGTATATACTATATATATATGCACATGTGTTTATAGTTATAATATATGCCAATGCAGTCTAAATCGACCACTCGACTCTCGCCCCGTCTAAATTCAAAATTGTTTATGTCACACTTTTATAATTTAATCTGATTATAAAAACCAAAAATGCTGATTGTAATGGGTAGTCTCACTCACAGGAGGTACCTGCAAGAAACCTCTTGGACCGAGAAGTCATTGTGCTCTATGTTTCGATTTTATTAAAGTGTTATATACAAAGTTGAACTATGGTTTTATTTTATTTTATGGTAACGTACAAACCTCCGGAAGTGTATTCGTTCCTAATATTTATTTTTATACCTGTCGTTCATTATTGACCTTGGGCGTATTCAAATTAAAACCACCCTGAGCTAATCATGAGAATTCGTTCCTTAGGCCTCAGTTTTAACTTGGTGCTAACCCTGCCTTAGCTGAAGGTTCTTCGAGTATTGTTTTAGCGTCCGAAAAACCAGATTATTCGTTAAGACGTAGATCCTGAAATAAGTATAACAGTTGTGTTTTTTGAGAATAATAATGACAAGAGTTATAATTCCTGTATTAAAATGTATTTTCAAACATTAGAGTGCGTTTTATTATTTTGTGTTGCAGTATGCGTTAATAAGACGAATTGACAACTACGACACATATTAAAACTAATTATTTTGTTCCAATAGTTTTTCCGAATGTATTAATCGAAAATATCAAAAACTAACCTGCATAAATTTGGTACTATTCTGATCAAATTGCCGGTCGCAAAATAGAGTGCTATATACCGATTGGATAAGTCTTCTGGTAAAAATGTTGTTCACAGAAAAAAAATTATCAATGTAAAACTACTAGTTTCCTTGCTTCGCTCAGGATCTAAAATCTAATAAATAGATGCCTACATAAATATATAACTTATAAATTATATATTATTACACTGCTAATAATTGTTTTTAATTATATTTATGAATATTGAGATAATGTATCTTTTAATAGCATATATGGACATTTTTTTTTTTTTGGTAAAGGGGACTATAATGGATAGTGGATAATTGGATAATTATCGTATACGGCTAACTAGGAGTTTCTAACAATAGGCTATAAAATATTTTTTTAAAAAATTTTGTATTTAAACTTCGAAGTTTAACATATCTTAGATCTAACCTTACTTAATCTTTGCATACACCTTTGTCATCACATCGTATAAATACGGCCTGCTTGTGGCTAGTTAGTAGGCATACCAATATTCATAAAAAAATATTAAACGACACATGAAATATTGTGGTTTTCTGAAATTCTCACGTAGTGCGTTTTAACTTCTAGTAACGTTCTACCATAGTGAGTTGTCGTAGGCCATAGAATTAGGGAAAAAGTTAACGACGTAATAAATTGATTTGAAAATAGTATTAATAGTATTTAAAGGAAATTTTACAAAATGACAAATATAAACTATATTATTATATAGAATATTATTCTGTCTTTATTATCTTTATTGTCAACGGGCACAACAGTAGTGACTCGTGGGTGAAATATCTGGCGGTGCGCAACCAAAAAATACTACGGATAACAAATATATTAACAATATTATATTACGTTATTTTCTCTAAAATGTCGATATAATAGGCAAGTATTGTAATGGCGGATGTGATGTCATTAATATTATTAGGAACATATCTATTGAATATAAAACATAATTCAATTTACCTTATGTCTATATAACCTACATAAGTGATACCCTGATAACATCTGAAAATGGGTTCTAAAAGTATTTTATATTACGTCTTATTCGAATACTATATAGTTGTCGTATTATAATATTTTAGTAGTATTATTGTCTTAAGAAAGTGTTAATTATGTCCTCAATTACCTATCTACTATTTCGGCTTTCGGATATATTTTCAAACATCATAATGTTGAAAAATATTTACCGTTTACCTACAAACTGAAATATGTTAGAAATAACGTTAAATCAAAACGTGATGTTCAATAGTAATAATAATGAAATAACAAATTTAATTAGTATATTAAACTTTGTAAAAGATACCAGGTTTTTCGTATACGTATTAATAATGTCAAAAAGGCAACGTTTGTGATTTTTTTCCCAAAATACATATGTATATAATATAAAATAATATAAATAACAACGTTAAAAACTTTAAGTACCATTGAGTTTATTAAATTTGTTTAACCATATTATTATCAAACCCAACGTATATTACTGTTGTGAAATTAATATGCATATGGTACATGTTTCTGTAATTCAAACTTTTCGTGAATTTTGGCAGTATTTTTTTTTAATAATTTGGCAAAACTACTGGGAATTTATAAAAATCATAACTTTGTGGGAACTTCTACTTTTTAATTATTAAATGATAAAGAGACAAAACGAAACTTTTGAATTATTACTATATAATATGAATATATAGTTATATGTTTAGGTACTCAAAACACAAAAATTCACATAATTTTAAATCGAATATTCAGTTAATATTTCTAGTTCGGTATCTCAAATTAATTATAATAATAGTCATTATTTTATATTGAAAACTTTACAAGTTATTTTAGATTTTTTTAGGTACGAAATGAAATTTCATTAAAACTACGATATCGATAAACTCTTTTAAATTCTAACAGAAAATATGTTTTATTATTATTATTAATATTATTATTATTCATTCGGCTTACGCACTTTCAATTTACTTAAGAGTCTAGAACTACCGTACTGATAATAATCTATTCTATATGTTCATGAGTTCATATATACCAATACATAAATCGAAAATATTATACAAATTTGCACACGATATATCTAGTCCACACATTTCTCTATATACATGTAATATTTATGGATATAATATTCAATATATTATGGTAATGACATATTGAATTTTCTGTATACTGATCAAATATATTTCAAAAAACTTTTTTTCTAAAGCTCAAAATTTTTTTATAATATCTGTATATCTTCATACAATGTAGGTATAATGTACGTAATCCTATATAATATAATTGGGGCACGAAAACAGTTGCATTTTTGTGTTTATATTGGTTTTATTGATTTTTAGAGCATATTTTACTTATACTTGATGATTTCATAAAGGCAAAGCGTGTAGGTGTAATACAGATTATTGATATATTGGACCTTCATTAGCAAACGGTGTACTAAAAAATAAGGTTAGATATGTCTCTAATTGTTTAGTTTTAATGCCATATTATTTAATTTAAAATTTGTTACTGGAATTACTGGAATAATTAATGTATTTAATGTATATGCTCAAAGTTGATATGTTTAAAATATTTGTTAAAGACACATGACACATTTAAAATAATGAAAAAAAACCATATTGATTTTGTTTAAAACACCTATTTTAAACATTGATAAAACACGTACGTTTATAACAATGTTCTTACTACATTTTCATTTTAATACAATTTTGTGAAAAAGTAATCTAATTATACATATTTTATATTGTCAACAATAATTATTGAACTTTCATGAGGATAATAAATCATTTGCATTACGTATATTGTTAATGTATTACATAAGTAAAATTAATTATAATTTTAAAATATAATGTAATTTTTTTTTAATGATATATATTTATATACATGTATTTACAATTCATTTATCTAATTTGTATTGATAAATATCAAATAAACTTATAAGTACTTAAGTACTTTAATATTAAATGAATATTTTAAACTTGAAAATAAATGATAAAACTATAAAATACCTATGAAGATGAGACTTACCAATTTCGAAACTCTAATTATAAACATTATGTCATTGACCATTGTAAATGACTTTCTACGGAAAATGTTTGTTTAAGAAAAATAAATATTTTTAAAACCCTTACATGTAATGATTATTCATAATAATGTGATCCAAAAATTAAAATAATAATATTGATTTTAGGTTTACAAAGAGATTATTATACATTTTTAGAGCATTAAGTTCCAAGTTAAAATTATAACAAAATTCACGCATAAAAACTTTTTTGAGTATTACTAAAAATTTTTTTTAAAATAATTATATTCATAGCCTACTTATCATTAATTTTTGATTGTGTTTGTATGATATAAGTACCATTTATTTTCATTTAGAACTGTTCTAAAAAAAATATTTTTTAATTTATTTTAGGTATACTATAACATCCTGAGATCCAATTAGTATACTATTTATTTAATGTCCTGGCTAAAGTATTTGTAGTATTATCAACCTGATACCCAGTATAATGGATATTTGTTTTATATACAATATTTTATAAACAATGTAAAATAATTATATATTTTGTTTATTATTTTATTTAAAAATTTCTTTACGTGTTATTTTACAGATAAATTACAAATAATTTTCTGTGACACTTATAAAGGTTGACCTTAAATTTATAATAAATAAATGAATACATTAATATTTTTTTTGAAAATATTTGTTTATTTGTATATTTTAATCCTATTTTTCAATATTTGGGTTCAAAAATCTTTATTAACACTTCTAAATTTATGATTAAAAATTGTCCATTTATACACGGAGTTTTTATTTTGTAAAACAGTAACATCAATTTGAAACCAGATCAACTGGTTATTTTGCATTTTATTAAATATTCCGATGGTGTTATCACTAGTTAAAGGTATTATTTACAAAAGTATAATATTTAAAAAAAAAATGGGGGGCCTTAGTGGAGATAAGAGAAAACGTCCACTATAGTGGACTTCGAGCCTTTAACAATACAAAATTTAATGTTAACTCAGGTGCTAATGCAATTTTAATAATTTTCCATTATAATGGGCTTTGGGCCTCAAAATAATAACAGTAAGTGCCTATAATAAAGTGCAAAAAATTATTTTCTTTCGCCCTTATGAAATGTTAAGGATTTATATGATATTATCATTAAACATTTTAATTCCATTAAAACTTTACATCATATTTTTACTTAAATTTAGATTCTGGGTAAAATTAGGAATTACGTTTTTATTAGTAGGTATATAGTTTTATATTTTAGCTAATATGCTGATTTTCGGGACATGTTATAGTAATATTATAGTATCACGTTTTACTTTTAGCCAAAGTGCTCCGAAGCATTATTTTAATTAGATATTTCTCTGTAACTGATGCTAATAACTGTTATGTATATAGGTTGTTTGAAAACCGTGTACTATTTTCATAAAGCGCTAAATGTCGTTTTAATATGTTGCTTTATCACCCGCCCGAAATTAAAGCTCAAAGGAAACATTTAATATTACATTTTCAATAAATCTCAATCAAATAAACAACAACATCTATTTGATATGAATTCAAGTACAAAATAGTTTTCAATCAACTAAAAACTACCTATATTTTTGTATTTTTATGCATGGCGCAACAAATTTAATTCCATATTATTTGTATGTTCGTAATTGAAAATTTGGGGTAATATTATACTATATAAATGAGTAATTTATATATTATTGAAAACTTATTAATTGTCTAAAATCTCAATCAATTTTTATGTTTGTGAAAAAAATATTTAATTTATAAAATGTAATTTTGTTTTTAAATATATATTCATACCAACTCTTGTATTTATTTTTCTTTATTTTCTGATCAGGAATAATTTTTTTGAAAATGTTATTATTTAAAAAAAAAACCTAACCAACCGCTAATTATTTATTAATATTTAAATTTATAATAAAAAATTAGTGCAGAACTAAAAATAATTACCCTTGTACACCACTTTGCAAAATTTAAAATTCTTACAAATAATAAAATATGCTGGCGGTTAAATAATATTATTCGATATAAATAAATTAATATTTTCAGAAAAATTATTCCCTGTCGAATACATTGATGTTAAAATATAGGTTCTTTTTCGAAAATATATAAACGTAAATATTTAATATTGATAAAATTTAATTTTTTTTTTTTTTTTTGTAATGTGATAGGTGGATTGAATTTTGAAAAATAGATTTATAATCAAAAGTTTTATTTCATAAAAAAATCATCCATGCTAGATTATACATTTTTAAACCAAAAACTATAAAAACTAGTTTAATATTCTCAACGAAGGATCCACATAATCGTTAAATAATAATGTTTTTTTTTTTTTTGTAGATAAAGTGTTCTAAAACATTCATATGGTCTATATATTGGACAATTGGACATAAATATTACTTCTGCCAAATAATTTCTCAATTTCTCTGGTAATTTAAAAGCTCGTAAACAAAAACTACAAGAAGAAAAAAATCTGTTTCCAGTACCTACGAAAATATGCACATATTTTTAACAAAATCAATAACCGTTATTTGGATGTAACATAAAAAAATATATTCTTCATTTAAAATGTAAATATTATATTATAATATAATTAGGATAACATTTTCAAAATTATACTGCCATTTTAAATTTTTTTATAGAATATCCTAAATTGTAATTTACAAAATATTTTGTTTTTTTTTTTACCTTGAAAATTTAATATTAATCATAATGTACTATTCCAACTATAAAATATATATAAATATATATTATATACATTATACATATATATATAGATATACTAATAAACTCGTAAATCTCACGATTTTTTATGTGAGCACTTAAAATTTGAAAACACAATAGTGAACACAGATCCACCCCGAATCGTTTCCGAATGCAATGATTTATCGTTTCTATTTCTAAATAAAAACATATATTGGCTTGTTGTGCAGAGAAAGGGGAAATTTGGTACTCCATGTGTCAGAATCACTATCACGTAAATATTCTATGAATATGCAGTTAGCATTACAATTTCATCAAAAATTTATAAAAACTATCCAACAATATTCTAATAGACTTATTGGATATTTTTGAAATAAGTTGTATTTGTTAAAGTGTCCTTTAAAATTTTTTAGAGTTTACTTTGAAATTGTAATATCACACAGAAATAAAACAAAAAATTTTTTAAACCTTTAAAGCTTTTCAAAAAACATCCACCAATATTTAAAAATACACTTTGTGTGACATTGTTGGATACTTGTATATTGTTGAACACTTTCGTATTTTGGCCATACCTTTGATTTTTTTTTTTTGATTTTATCGTTTCTTTTAAATTCAGTATATCCATCATAAGAATAGAATAATCTATCCGACATGAGAAGTATTTTTCTCACACCTCTAACTGAAGTTTTTAAAGCTAAAAATGAAAAGTTATTAAAGTTTTTAAGTTTGTTAAAAAACAAAATATTTTTGTAAATTAATTTTTTAAATTATGATAAGTAAATAGACTCGGGTAAAATACTTTTAAAAAATATTTTGATTACATATTCTAAATACTTAAAAAAAATGTTCAGAATATGTATACGAATACTTAATGATAATTATATTCCCTAAGTATTTGAAATACTTCATAAAATGTGTTCCAAATACTTTAAGAATACATTTTTTTTTTTAGTAGATTTCAATAACAAAAATAGTAAGTACTTAATTATGATATTATAATATTTAATCTTTTTTTTTTTTTCAAATGAATATAATAATGCAATTAATATATGCATGATAATATACACTTATCTTTTTATTATAAATTATATCCAAATTTTAATATTGTGTGAATAATTTAAATAATAAATGAGTAGATATTTATTTTTTTCTTGTAATAATTAGTACCTAATATATACTTAGATATATAAGACCGCATATCACTAACAACTGTAATAATTACATTATTATAAAAATTAAATTTAATATTACTACCTACATTCATTATATTAAAATTATATCAATTAGTATAATACTTCCAAATTCATTATTTTATCAATAAAAATTATTATTATTTAAACCAATAAAATCAAAATTGAAAAATAGCATTACTGTCCCAATAAATACAATTGGAAACCAAATAAGATGAGACACTGACAGAAAAAAAATAACAAAAATATTCGGAATACCATATTCAGAATACTTTTAAAAATATTCAAAATACTATATCAAATACTTTCAAAAAAAATATTTAAAAAATATTCGGAATACAGTATTCCGAATATCTACTGTATTCGGAATATTACCTCAGTCTGCAAATAAACTTTAAATAAAATAATTTTTATAAAAATTTAAATTCTAACACAGCATTTTGGAGAAATTGTAAATTAGCCGACATTTTTAAAATTATGGCAATTAAAGGATGTCGTGTTTTCAATGTTTGCTTTGTGCTCAGTACTTGTATGGAAACATAGGTACATAATATATGAAAATTATACATAAACTTCGCAGAACGTCGGATATAGGAACCTGACAGAAGTATTCGGTGGTTAGCGTATCAAGTATATTTATAGTGCTTAAAAAAATTGAAAGTTCAATAAAGTAAAAATAAGAATCTAACAATGTTCAATAAGACTGTACAAGCATTTCTGAAAGGTTTTCGAATGGTCTTAACGTTTTAAATATTTAATAATGCTAGGTGTAAAATTAGCATTACAAAGTTGAATGTGGGAGTGATAAAAAAGAAGACTCGAGCAAAAAATCAATTCTTTCTTGTAAAAAAAAATACCATAGCTGGTATGTATATAATAGGTACCTATTGTTTTTTTTTTTTTAAAAAAGAAAAACTAATATCACGATTATATTATAGATAGGTATTTAATATTGCTATACTAAATGCACTAAAACAGCCATAAGAAAATTTTGGGCAAACATTTCCTCAATTACTTTCCTTATATGTACAAACGAATTTTGATAGGGTTGTAAACACGAAACTGTTGGAGCACAACTTGCACATGAAAAATGTATCGCTCATATACTAACACGAAGATGAAGAAAAACATCACTATTTTAAATTCACTTTTTTTTTAAACACCTTACTTCTACTAAACTATGATATTTCAATATTTGTTTATATGAATAACCACAATATAAGATGCATAATATTATCCGTCTAACTTTAAACTTAATTTTCTAAAAACTTTTGTACAAAGCATTATTTTACGTTCTGCACGAATAATAATATATAAATTATTTATCTTTCTTGAGTTATTCGTTCAATATTCATCCGACGTGCTTAGAACAACAACTCTAGTTTTGTAATGCAAATTTTCCAACAAAAAATTAAAAATATTTATACCAAACACTATATATATATATATTATTACCTTATTAGCATAGTTCATACGAGTTTCATATGAGTAGGTATAACAAACTTTTACAATAATATTTAAAATTTATAAAATTTATTATGTTCGATTGAAATATATTATTTAAAACGAATTCGATTTTCCCTAAATGTGTGTATACTTCCGGGCAACGATATATTCTAGAAATAGATTTGGTATTTTATACAAATTAAGGTTTGTAATACATAATATATTCACTAGTCGTAGTGTCGCACTGTACATTATTTCATTTTCTGATCGGCCTTTTGTACATTTGGATAAACTGAATTTCACGTGAAGAACATTATAGATACGTTTAACGTTTGTCGGCCGAAACTTTCGTTACGGTTACAATTTACGAGCAAAAAGTTGTTGTCAAAACCCTTTTCGTTCACGACTAACGTCTGAAAATATGATTTTAAAATTCAGTTCCCGCGACTGCTTTTAAAACTTTCTGTATAATATAGGGTGTCTCTCGGTGTTTTTTTCATATCATTGTAAATATTCTGCTTAGTATTAACTATTAACCTATAGTAATACGAATATATTCAACGTACGCCTTTAAGCATTTCATATTTTTTTGATTTATTCTCAAGGGCAAAAATGGGCAAGCTAATGAAGAGAATTAACTCAAATCAGTTTAATTAAATCAATACAAAAATCTTCAGCTAAAATGTAATAGTTAATAAAAAATATTTTAACTCTTTACATTTAAAGTTAAAAGGGGGCGAAATATTAACTAAACTCGGTTTAAAAATTTTTATAATTTTTTTTCCCCATTAGATACATTTGAATTTAAAATATATATATTATATATATATAATATATATATATTTAACGAAATGTAGTTTCCCCATATTTAAATTTTTTTATAACAATTCAATAAAAATTCATAATTACCTATAATACTTGAGTAACAGTTTTAATAACTTTTAGAAATAATTTCTAATAAATTCGAATTTTAAATACGTATAATTAACTCACGAAACCCGTTCACCCTCAATATGTAATTAACTTAACTGTATGATTCTAAAAATTACCTATACTTAAGTTAAATTACGTAATAGAATAAAAATGTATACTAGTTATACGTAATTAAGTTAGTTAGTCAGTAGAAAAAATTATAAACTTGTTGAGTTTAAACTTCTTAAAAGTATTACATTTAATCTAGTTAATACCCAACTTTATTTAAATATGAGACCAACTGTTTTCTCAAACCTAACCAAATTATATTATATATGTTTATTTAAAGATCAATTTTGACAAAATATAAACAAAATATCATAATATTTTATAAGTAATATAAATGTAACTACGTGTAACCACTTTTGATTATCATTAGGTGGTTACCACAAAACCGTTTGCCACAAGGACTGTGCACTCAAAACTAGCATACAGATTTGTAACTAAATGTTCACACAATATTGATGGAAACTTTATAATATGACATGCAATACATTATAATTATATAGCGGTCGTATTTACTATATATATATTATTAAACTTTATGTATACATTCATATAGGTTTAAAATAATGTTAGGTGGGAATCAAAATTTGTATCATGACGGGAACGACAAACTTCATAGATATTTGTTAGTTTAGAACTTAATAGATAAGCATAATAGGTACATACCGAACAATATACGTAAATAATATATATAAATGTATGTAAAATACCTAATACTATTTTTCAAAAAAATAAACGTTTGTCAAAATTAAAATTAAAAAACAAAATGCAAAAAAAATATGAGGAACTGCAGTATCCAGTTTTTTAATCACTTATATAGTATATGTGGCATTTACAATTTACTCGTGTCCTAATTTGGAGAATTCCTGTTGTAAATTGCGAGCTTCTTGAAAATTAAAACTGTACGTTTCATAAAATAATAAGTGGAAAAACGGAATGTCAATAGATTATAAAATCATAATATTATTATAGAGCCAAATATTAAAAAAATTATTTGGAAATTATTATATTGCATTGTTAAAATATTAAAATAAATAATTGTTGGAAATTTAAAGTTTTTAAGATCATTAAAAAGTTGTAAAACAGTGCAAAAACTTCTGTTTCTCGACATGGTAATGAACCACTCTCCATCGATTCCTCCCTTATCAATGTTAAAAAAATTCCGAATTTTTGATACCTAATCGAATTTTCCAAGAAATTTTTTTGAAAACCATACAGAAATACCAAAAAATTATATTACAATAAATTAAATTTCAAAACCTATGTGATATATTATTATAACGATCAAATGTTCTTGAACTGTTGAATTATTGAACTTTGAAGTATGTTTACACATACATACATTAAGATAATAAGTGTTTCAAAGTTTTGAATTTATTATTCATATTATTTTAGAATCGTAAAAATGTGACCATTAAATATTTATTTATGTTTTTGTTTTGTAAACATGATTTAAAAAATCTATTTTTACTAGTTCTTAAAATATATTATACGCCTCGTGTTCAAATTTAAATATGTATTTTATTTATTTTAATACGAGAGTAGTTTAACAAGTTTAAATTTAATGTTAAGTTAATTTTAATTTATTTATATAACTATTATTTTCTAAAATATTAATTAAGTCTTTAGTTAATTATTTTACATTCCTATGGACTGTTCAGTTAAAAAACATTGTTTTTAAACCTACCGTAGTAATACAATAATGAAACTTTGGCCTATCCTATAATATATATATATATATTTTTTAGTGCTGTAAAAACCTCAATATTTTTTAATACCTTTCCTATAACTTTTTGAAAACAGTAAGCAGAAATGTATATTTAAAAAAATGCTCCAATTAAGTTCTAGAAGAAATATCAAGCAATCTTAAGGTTTTACAGAACATAAATCGGACCGGCCAAAGTCTCACAATTTTTTCACGGCGAAGTATTATTCTATTGAAAAAATTATTTGATATGCCACCGCATTTTTTTCACATGTACTTACACATGCATGAGCGAAAGTTATAAGAAGAATGACCGATCAAGTCCACTATATTCACTAATTTTTAAAGTAGGAGTAGAATTTTTTTTGGGGGGGGGGATTTAATTTCAAAAATGTATAAAAATAAGCAAAAAAATAAAATCAAATTTATAGTATAAATACATTATATAAAAACCTCTCATGACTTTTTTTAGAAGGAGTAGGGACTTTCCCCCATCCCCTCATAAATCCACCCATTAATTAGGTACCTGTATAATATTATTGTTATTAAAATTAATTAATTACCGGCTGAAACCTCTAAAAAATACGAGTATATATATATTCACTAAATTAAAAAAAAAATTATTAATAATATTTAATTTAATTCTAAATAATTGTTATCTAAGCCAAGTTAAAATTGATTACGATATAACTATTATTATTTATTTCATTGATTTAAACCAAAAAACCTGACAATAATAAATGTATTTAAAATGTTTTTATTTTTATTTCAAAAATATTTTAAATATCTATATGGCGGTTGACTGTGGTCAAGTGGTCGAAACATGGATTTCGGCACACGAGGTTTTCGGTTCCATTCCCAGGTAACAAATAAGGTAGCCAACGAGATTTTTCTCGCTATAGTGGCGTTTGATATCTGGTCCAAGCCGGCCACAGATACCAAACCTGTCCAATAATTTAGTAGTTATTCTTATCGTAGCTATCAATAACCATCTTCGACTTCCCTAATATGTGAAGGGGAAAACCTGAGTATGATAGAGTTTGGCATATAAGATAATAATCTGTATGTTCTTTACTGGAATACGTTCAAAATACTATTTTGATATTTTTGCCAAAAAAAAAATATATAAAAAAGGGATTTAATTTTCAGAAATTTACTAATTTATAAACCTGTTTCATGTTAACAAAATTAGTAATATCAAGAAATTATTCCCAAAATATTCTCGTAAAATATCGTATAATAGGGTTTCGTTTTTTTTTCATAATTAAAATTGGAACATTCATCCTTAATTTCATGAGGCTTTTAGGTTTAAGTCATTATATGCAGTAGGAATGAAATTTGACATTCTTTAATCGTGATGCCTTTTACATGTGCGTGCGAACACGCAATAAAGTAGGTAGCCCGTGAGGCACATACTGACCAACATAGAAATAATGGTTCACTTCTCACACAATGACTATACAAACCAGCTTTTTAAAAATTGCCTATCAAATATCCATTAGAAATAACGAACTACGAATTCCTTTAAGGGGCTTTTTTTCAATTCAACATATTTTAGTTAATTAAAATTAAAATTAACTTTTGATTCAACTTAAATAAATATTAATATTAATTAATTAACTCTCTCAGCCTTGTAAATTTTAGTCGATAGTAAAACAAATATATGCTGTTTATACATTGTCTTCTTTTATAAGCCATTATGAGTTACAACTATTTCGTAATAACTAATTATTTTAATTTTAATTACAGTAGGTATTACATATAAAAATATACGTACAACTGGTAAAAATTCAACATTTTTAAGTTATTTATAAATTAGGTATAGTAAGTAGTAGATATTATGCATAGTAGATATTTGTATAGTAATATTTGAATCCTGAATTAAAAATCCTAAAACCAATACGGAAAATATATATGTAAAATTTAAATAGTTTTAATATTAGGTGTTAAATGTATTCTTATTTACAGTTGCAATAAACAACCACAATAACTTCTTCGAGTTGTCAAAAAAAACAACTACTGATTATCATTTATACACTTAGTTTATATCATACGATAGCTGAAATTATAAAAAAAAAAAAAATTAATCAGATTTCACGACAGTGTTATCTTTTTGTATTGGTTATGTTATTTAAAAATTAAAAGTTGATACTTTATAATTATTAGGATACATTGAAGAATGTTAAAACCATAAAACTATTCAAATATTCATGAATATATTAAAGTTAAAGGAATGCAAAAACAACATTTTTCAAATAATAATTGAGTAAACAAAAATTATGCTCTCTGTATAATATATACAGAGATATATATATTCGATTGTTTCAAAATTATTAGGTGAACACTGCACAGAACATATTATATATGTACCGGAAGCAGATATAATAATATTCATTATAACCATAATTTACAAAATAATTATAAACAAAAAATATCCTGCGTAATTTCAAGTGTTGTTTTTAAATTATAAATGCTTAAAAAAAAGTAAATTAATGGTAAAAAATGAAATATATTTCCTTGCGTTTAATATGAAAGTTAATCGCTATTTTAACACTCGTATTATTTGAAAACAAATTCCAATTTGTGCTCTAACAAAGTTTAAAATTTTAGAGAAAAAAATCAGATTTATGTTAACAATGAATTCTTATTAATAGCAAAATAGTGAATGAAGAATGTATTAGAAATAAATGTATTATATGGAATTTATCAAACTAATTTTAAATTCTGAGAGTTGAGAAGAAAGATTATTAGTTTTACAGCAAATAGTTATGTGTGTTTCGATTTTAAGTAATGGCGCAACAAATCTACTAAGTAATTTTATAATAATGTTTTTGTTTTTCTTCTTAATAAGACAACATTTTAGGTAGTAAAGGTTGAATAGAAGTTTTGAAGTAAAGATCTTTTTTTATAGAAAATTTGTTTTAGGTGGTACTTCAATCTTTCGAAAAGACATAATTTGATTTTCCTGATAGATTTCATAATTATAAGAAAAAATAACCAAAGTTACAGATAATTATTAGAAATGAAAACATAATATAACGCCAGAAATTTAAAATTTACACCAAATATTTAGTACCAAGTAATTTTAACATTTGATACTTTTTAGAAGAAATTATAAAATGTTAACATTTTCATTTTTTCTTTTTTTTTAGGTAAAAAGCTATATGATAAGAAATTTATTGTAGTTGAAATTTTATAAATGTAAATTTTTGATAGTTTCTCAGTAGTTTTTTAAAGTGTAAAGGAAAACTACGAAAAATAACGAGATATTTTAATAAATCAAAAAATAATATTGAACTACGCTGAGAATCGTTTTTCGAACGCTATGATTTATCTTTGCTTTCGAATTTAAAATAATAATATTGCACTATCCTTTCCGAGATAAAAGAAACAATGGACCGACTTCAACCATATCTGTATCAGAATGGCTTTTATCTAATTTTGATTTTTAATTTTTACAAGCGTTTATCACTTTACCCTAGCTGTTCATTTATTATCACCACATTCTCTTACAACGAATTTCATGACACAATTTTCATGTATGTTTTTTACCTATAAACTATAGTGCTAATTCTCAAAATTGTAATTTATCGAACTAAACATTTGAACGAAAAGTTTATTTTAATAGTTATGCATAACCATAGAAAAACTACAGGAAATTTCGAATTATAATTTCTTTAAAGTACTAAATAAATAACTAACTTAATACTATCTAACCAATTAGTTATTGTTAACTTTTACCTTAACTAGTTAATTTTATGTATCTATTGTAAACTTATCAGATAATCTAGTTAAAATATTTGCAAGTAAGCCACTTAGGTAGTCAATTTTTATTCGTTTCGAAATCCAAAGATATTTAGGTACAATAAAACATTTTTCCTTAAACTATTAAACAATAATTAAACTTTATATCTATCATATTATCTTAAGTATCCATTTTTGTCTAAAATTAACTCTTATTGTGTTATATCCTTAGGCACACATTAATGTTTTTTTACGTACTGTAAAATGTGATGAATTGTAAAAACGTTTTGAATTTCACCACCTTTGCATTGAAATTTAAATTTCATTACTATAATACCTACTAAACTGAAAAAAATTAATAAATCGTTATTATGGCCGAAATTAATACTTTTTATCATATAACAATATGTATAATTTGTAAAATATTTTAAAAATTATTATTTGTATGAATTTATTGCAATTTGACTTACATTTGGGTGAAATGAATAATAAGTGGTTAATACAAGAACGGTTTTCTTAACGGTATTGTCGCAATCTTCGTTTCCCACTAATATGACATTCCTGGCCTTTTGATTTTCAGTGTTCAAAACTCTAAAAGGCCAAGATCGTTCATTAGTGGTATAAGAACTGTCACTTTTCAACAGTCTCCATTGCTATGCATGAACTTTTGGACCAAACTAAAATCTCGAGAGGATTTATGACAATTCTGGTAGTAATGTTGTGGAACACATGCAAGAATTTCTACGTTTTTTTACTCGTAATTTTTTTTTTTTTAATAAACACAAAAAACTGAAAATTTAAATTTCTGCTACAGGAATTACTGTAGTGAAAATTATTTTTCAAATAATCTACAAAAGCATAGATTGAAGTGGATAAAACATTGACTTAACGAACGAAACGTGTTTGGTCATATGCCACTTTTAAATAAAGTTCAAATAAATTAACCTAAATATTTTCGAAATTACTTATGTATGGATTCCGGAATTTTTGATTATTTATTAGATATCTATTATATTGTCCAGTCAAAATTAAATATTTTAATAATAAATTATTTTTAATGGGGACTATGAGAAATCAACTTGTAAAAGCATATATATGTGCTATATGATATACATGTGTATATGATATACATGTGTATATGATATACATGTGTATATGATATACATGTGTATATGATTTTCTCAAAGTTTTGGAACATTTGTCTCAGTTGATAGGGACCCGTATCAACAGTTTTGATGCCTACGAATCTGGTCTCTCGGTCTATCCACTAACCAGCATTACGCTCCAACGGTTTTGGAACGTGAGTGGACAAAACTGTTGAAGAAACAATCGTATATGGACATATTTCTACATCATTTGGATAAAATGCAATATTATTCTACTTCTAACAAATCAGGACAACATAAATAGTTTTTAATAAAATAAATAATTTAAAAGTAATGATTATTTTGAGCTATGATGTTGCAATTCACCCTTATTCAATACAATACTCAATTAATAAAACATATATATATAATAATATGTAGATCTATAACTGAATAGTTGGAAAGTAATTTAAACAACTATTTGGACGAAATGATTTTTTACTAGATAAATAATGTATTTAAAATACGTCCAATAATAGATGCCTACAGGTTTTTGAAGTTAATTTTTTTACTAAATAAGAATAATAAATATTATTTTAATAATAATATAAAAAGATTTTTAATTTAATGAAAATTAAAAATATTTCTATTATATTTTTTTCGGGTATATATTATATAAACAAAGAAAATAATTACAGGGAACCGTATTTTTTTAGGAAAATATTTGTTTTGAATGAAGTTATATAGAGAAACAATATTTCAAAAGACTGATCTAATAAAAAAAAATAGTATTATTTAAAATTATTATTTTCTTGGATTGGTAATTAAGGGTATTGTATAACGTAATGACAATATAAATCAGTAAAAAAAAAAATATCCGATCTATATTTTTATAGGAATATTATTAATTAGATCAATATTACAGGACTATCAATAGCAGCTTGTGGGAAAAAATCTTGTGGTGCACATTCAAAACATAATATGGATTATGAAAACAAACATATTAACAATATTATATTATGTTATTTTCTCAAAAATTAACGTTATTCGTTTTATTAAGAACATGTCTAATATTTTTTATTTTTATTTTATATAAATATTATTAGATTAATACAATACAAAATGCAAAATATTAAATAAATAACGATATTTACCTATACCTATAAGCTAAGCTTGTGGTGGTATAGGGAGTTACAGTATACATTTTTTTTTTATTAATTAATTAAAATTTTTCTTTTTAAATAGACTTAGTAATACTAAATTATAAACATTCACTTATTTCATTAAATAAAACATTATTCATACATTTCGTATGGCCAGTAGTACAATGCTTGTTTAAACTATGATTAAGTTTTAATCAACGATTAAGGCATTTGGATCGTACGTTGCACAGTGTTTGTTAAATGTTTAATCACTAATTAAAGGACCGTTAAGTTAATCAACCAAATATGGTCTATTATTTATTTATTATTAATACTTAACCAATGATTATATTTCATGTTATCATTATTAATAATTGTTATCAATTATTACTTCAGTAGTTCAGTTTTATATTATAGCTAACTAGGTAGTGAATTTGTTTGAAGTATTATCTGAATTAAATTCTACGTTTTTAATATATTTGTTGTTTAATATATCTCTATTGTTTTATTCATCGTTATTTTTATTCATAATGTATTTCAATATTATGATGACTATTTTGAATCTGATTCTGATATCGAAGATAATGAATTTAACGACTTGATGGTAATAATCGCTTTTCCCAGACGTCAAAGAATCTTTAGATCTAGAGCAGATCATTTTACCTATTGGAGGGATGATGAATTCTTTGAAAGATGTCTTAGCTGTGCAAGAATTTTCTATAGACTGGCAGTTTAATTAATTTGCAATATTAAGCCACGTTTCTTTTTTCATTCTATTCAAAAATGTTAAAATGTTAAATAAATGAAAGTTTGTACATTAATAAGCATTTTTATTAAAATATTGAAAGATACATTTAATTGGTTATATATTGATAAATTCTTGTTTCTTTTTACTTTGCATTTACTAAGTGTCTGCGTCTGTCTTAATACACTCGATTACTGATTTATGCTTCTTTACCAAACAAACAGGAAAGTCCGTTTCTGCTGCCTAGAAATTTGCTGTGCGTTTTTTGCCTTGTCCATAATATAAAATGAAACAAAATAATCGTACTTGAAGTTGAACGTTCGTACTTTAAATTCAAATATTATTATTATTTCGGTAAAATGATAATATGACTGGTGATAAAACAGTATTTCACAAAAAATGAGTACCAACTGTAATAGAAAAAAAATGAAAATATTGTGTATGAATTATCACGCCCCGTTTTGATCATCGATTAACTAATCACAACCGAATCGTCAACAGTACAACACATCAATAATTATAATTTGATCGTTAATTCGCTAATCAATGTTTAACCATGGAACTATACAAGTGGCCCATAATGTTAGTACTATCATTTAGAATTTTCATTTTTCTTACAGAGAGATAAAATTTATAGAACCCAAATAATTAATGAACTATTGACCAAAACTTGTATTAGTGTATATCACTTTTATATCAAATAATCTTTTTTCTCTCGTAGGTTTATCATTCTGTTTATAAAAAAAAAAACTAGATTTTTTTATATACAAATAAAATAGCATTTTATTTTTGTAGAGCAAATCAAGCGGAAGTACGTTAAATTTTTTGAATAGGTAGACCCAATGAGATTATCCTTTTTTAAACATATACGATTAATACTACCTATTTTTTTGTACTCTTAAAGAATGAAGAACATTTTTAGAGACACCGCCCCAAATTACTATACTATATTGAATTATGGATTGGTATAAAGAAAGATAATAACTATACTTAATGTATGAGATGAAATTATATATTTTTATTTTTGAAATGTAAACATTATAGATCGTAATTTAACTATTAATATTCATGTAATACTTTATTGAATTTACCTTATGGCTATGTAATTCAAAATGTATAGTAGATAAGTGATATAACATGTAGAAAAAGCATGGAGATATATAAACTACCTATTATATTTTATATACCTCCATGGAAAAAAAACAACATACGTTCGGCCCAGGAATTGGCTAATAATACATAATACACGAAGACGGGCGAAAGGTAAAGCGACATTGTAACCAGATAAAAAGATAAAAATGTCCAATCTAATATTATATTGATGAAACCGTAAAAATAAAACATTATCACATATCAGTATGCAGGATCTCGTAATCAGTTTGTGGTGATACAGCTATTATTCACCACTACAGCGTTACCGTTTATGTCTTATGTAAATTATTTATCTATGATTTTTATTTATGTTCCTCGTTCCACTCGATCTCATTCCCGTCCATACAACACGTACTGCTGTGTAGCTACGACGACCCGTCAACATGTCTTTCGACTCAGAGCTTGCGCTAAGGAAATTTTAAAGCTGCACATCCTGTTCGTTTTACAGAAGTGAAAAAATTTGACAATCACTTCGCTCGCGTATAATAAATAACACATACTATCATAATTATAATATAATCATAATTTATACAAGTATAAAACCTTATTCTAGTCCATGCTTTGAGTCTGAATGCTTAAAAAAATATTTGTTATATA
>JAIPRL010004280.1:0-39584 GCA_025469235.1 Pemphigus obesinymphae
TTATTGCGTGATAACAACAAAATGATAACGCATTCAAGATTTTTAATTTCTTACTCATTTTGAGGACCCCTGATAAAAAGGTTGCTAACACATTGGTCAGCGGCCACTTTTCATTCACCCGACAATAAATAGGCCTTCCAACATTGGGCGTAAGTGGAAAAATGTACGTTCGGCCAAAATCGTTTTATAATAATTTGTATCGTGACGATCTAGGACAGTGGGAGATATTATCCCCCGGGGACACTTAGATGATCTAGAGGGGAAATTGTTGCTAAAGGCGCGATTTTTTGGTATTCAATTAAAAAAAAAAGAGCGACAGATGTTTTTCAAAATGATAAATATCGTATATGTGTAAAATGTAAATGCTGTAGCCCGTATAAGCATCACGCTGTACAAATATATTGTACTTCAATGTCGTACGAATATTATATTTTTATAATAATAATCGTTATCCGGTAATGATGACGACGATCTGCACCGGTGGCCGCATCACGACTGACAACCAGTTGACATCTGGGATAGTAAGGGGCTGTGGGATTTTTTTATTTTATCAAGTGGGTGATAAGGTAAATGAGTTTGGGAACCCCTGGTCTAGGAGATACCTATTACATAAATTAATGCATATATTATATATATTAATTACGGTTGTGTCTATTTACAACACGTCGATCACATATTTTGAGTTATTTAAATATTATGCAAATGATACGTGAATACATTATTACTGTTACACGTGTTGGAAAAAACGTCGACGGCTTTGAACAAAGGTGGGTGAAATACTATCGAAACAGATTTTTCCTTCTCTCCTGCCTTCTATGCTCGTACCTACCTATATATATATATATAATAATAATAATGATATCGTATATACCTACGAGAACTCTATAATATAAGTATATAATTATGCGCGTGTGCGTGTATTTTTCGTGTATTTTTATATTTGTGTGACTACTGGTAACAAGTATATAACAAGTACACTACCTATACTATATGTATACAACGTGGGCAACATAAAAAAAGATACTTCATTTTCTATTGCGGTATACGCGGCTGTTACAACACGTTTATATTTATGTTCGTTATAAATTGTGGAGAGGTATAATAACATGTTCCGCGGGCCTAATACGACGTACGTTTTATGCGAATTATGTGCTTAGTGTACACAAAAAAATATACTAATAATAGCTCACGAACACCGAAAGTATAAGCGCACATTCCAGATAAACACACGGAACACATAAATATGTTCGACAGTCAATAAACGGAATTTAGTAAAAAAAAAAAAAAAGACGTTTATTTTATGACGAGAAATTCGTATATATAGGTAATAATAATATATAGGTGTATATATACTTAATTATGACTGACATGCAAAACGTTATTCCGTAGTTTATTTTTTACAATATTTTTTTAAATTTAATTTAGTCATAATTATAGTATCAACGTCCAACCATATTATTTTTTAAATAAATCAAAATGTTTACTAATTTTTGTTTTAGTTTTTTTGAACAGTAAATCTTTATTTTTAACGTTTCCAGTGCAGAATATACTTTTTCTAAAAAAAAAAAAAAAATAAAATAATCGATACCTTATTATACATTATATAAATATTGAGCTAGAATCCGTATGTGCATTTGCATATTTTTTCTGGCCGATTGTTTTACGTTTCATAATAATGTGATTTAGAATACAACTTTTTTAGTGCATATTTTGATATTTTGAAGTTTGTGCAAGGACTTGGTTTACGATTTTAACTGTATATTTTATCTTTTAGCGCATTCGATAAATTGAATACATTTTGATAAATTATGGGAAGACTATATAGGTAGATAATATATAGATGTATAGATTTCGATTTATTTTGTTCATACTTCAAAGATAATCAGGCATATTATTTAATTAATTTTATGTCGAGACATATTTAATCGATTCAGATTAATTTTGGATATTAATATAAATAATTTTTTGACAAATTTTTCGTATATGTTTTAAAGTTTTAATTTAATGCATATATGCATTTATGAATATTTACGCATTTTTAGTACATATTTGGCTGGTTTTTACTTTTTAGTGCAAATAATCTGGAGCTTATCCCTAAAATTGTGTGTAGTACAATACACTTTGTGTGATACAAAATTATTAGGTATGTTAACCAAATTAGCCAACTCTACGTTTCTAAATACTATAATGTTAATGAGAAAAATAAAAAAGCTCATCCAAAGAAAAAAATGAACTAAATGTATAGTATGAAAATGATAATATTTTAGAGACTGCTCTAAGCATATTATAAGTAATAATTTATTAATGTTGAACAACAGTTTATCTTTACTATATCACTATACATCTATTACCTATATATTACTTTTATTAAACTATAAGAATTTTTAAGACAATTACTTATTTTTAACAAAATCAGGGATTTCACCAATTATATAGGTATTGAAAAAATTCTTTATAAATGAGTGCAATAAACAGATATCTGCTATTATTTTTCATGAAATTTATGGTAAAATTGGAGTTGTCTGATTCTGGGGTTTGAGTCTAACAATACCTCCAATACTATATTAACCTTAATATAATATTGGACAATGGGTGTTACAATAACCGGATAACTCCAAATCATTTTACTGTCTCTTGTATAATTATCATGAGAAATTTGCAGGAAATATTATTAAGTTATTTTTACATTGTTATATATTTGTATATTCAATTATTATAAAATATTTATACATGTGTTAAAAATAAATGTAAAAAATTCAAATTTTGAATTTAAAAATTTGTTTTATTAATCATGTACCTATGTTAGACGCCATTAAATAAATTATACCATTATATTTTCTGCAAATTTCTCATACGTATCGATATGTCACATCACTTTTTTCATTATGGTGACATCAACACTGAGCGTCAAAACGTTAAAAAAATGGGCGAAAATGAGAAAAAAAATATTTGACATATCGATTCGTAGTATAATTTTACAGGAGATATCATGGTGTATTTATTTTTACATTTATCTTAAAATACTATGAATTACGATTTAAAAACTTAGTTTTCAAAGGTAGAAAAAAAATTTCAAAACTCGTCATTGTGTAACCCCACATGAGTATGTTTACGAATTTTTGGTATTAATTTTAAAAACACCACATATAATTATACAAGCATGATTCAAATTAAAAATGTAGTTACGAATAATAATAATAATAATAACAATAATAATATAATAATTATATAGACTCCGATAGTTTTTGCAAAGCTTGAAGAACTAATCAAATGCATACCAAGTAAAATACTATAGTCAGTATATAGTCCATAATTATTTAATATATTAAAATTAAACACCAAATCAGGAGTACCTTTATATAATATATAAATAATATTAATAACTAACATACATTTTAGTGAAGTTCATAAAAATTCGTGGACAAATTTCATCTTGAAACTTAACTTGAGTATAATTAGTTTACTGATTAATGATCATTCAAGACTTAAGCATTTCTATTATTTATTCAAATTAATTATTTTTATATAACCATGTTATTATAGTTATAAAATTGAATATCTTAGGTACCTACATATATTTTATTAATCTACAATATATTTTACTATAATGAAAATCAATAATCATAATTTCTTTACATTTAATTCTATACATGACGTGTATAGTTTCGAGATAAAATTACTCAAATTTCTCAGCTTCCAAAAAAAAAAAAAAATTATCAATTTAGAACTATCTAAATTGATTTGAATAATATCAAAATATGTAAATTACTAATATAATTTCTACGTGACTACTGAATATAAATTTTAACATAACATAAGTAAATACTTAAATACTTTTAAATATAGTTAGGTACATTAATCTTTTAAGATTAATAAACATTAATTATTATTGCCAATTTTAATAATATTTAAAACAGCGTCAATACTAATTAATTCAATCAATAAATAGCGTATATTACGGTCAATTTTATAAAAACAATTCCTTCACAGACTAATATTATAATATTATGTATATAGGATGATTCTTTTAGCGTGTTTACCTAATTTTCCTAATTTTAAAGTTTGAACTTTTATCCTTGATATTTTTAGTTTTAATACTTTTCTTAAATGACAACCTATATTATTGACTTAATATTTATATATATATATTTATTTATTTTGACATAGAATATTTTTCTAAAATTGTTTATGGTATCAATATCGAATATTGAACCAATAGATTATTATTTATAAGCATTTAAAGTTTCGATAGAAGGTGTTTGGAAGAACGAGGAATACTTTCTATAGTACCCCACACTACTCCGCTCTTCTAAACTTTAAATGCTAATAAATAATTAACGTTGTTCGACATTGATGCATAAAAATTTTCAAAAAAATATTCTGTCAGTATTTGAATATCAAGTCAAAAATAAAGGTTGCCATATTTTAAGAAAAGTATAAACGTTAAAAATAACAAGGATAAAAAATAGTAAAAATTCAAATTTTTTATAAAATAAAATATAGTGATACGAGACTTAAACTTGTAAAAAATAACATTTTAAAAAATATGAATATTTACAAATAAAATAAAATGAGCACGATAAAAGAATCACCCTGTACATAAAGAATACATAGTTTGGTAAATAAACTGAATCATAAGAATGTAAAAAATATGCATTATTTTATAAAAGATTTTCCATGCATTATAGAGATAGTTTTCCGGTCCGATAATAATGTTATACAATTTGTTTTTAATATTATCGTGTCGCATGGTAATTATATTACATATTTATATTATATAAAATTAGATTTTTTTCTTGCCATTTTTTAATTATTATTTTTCTAATGTACATTATTATATTATATAATAATATACCTAGATTTTATTTACTGTATATGCCTCTTATTTTTATCATTAATTGTGTTATTATAACAATATGTATTATTGTTTGATTAATAGGAATAAAATTAATAAGGAAAATATAATATAGATAAATTTTCTTTAAAAAACTAACGCATTGATCAGATTTATAAATTAACATTCCGTTATAATAACTATACTTCGTTATTTTTTTGTTTATGTTTTGAATAGAAAAATGTACACATAAAACATGAAATTAAAATTGTTGAAATTCCTGAAATATTCGGCGGTTTGGGGTTACGGTGATCTAAGACCCTCTCATCTGGTCTGTGTGTTACGTAAGAAATTAAAAACTCCCATAATTAAACTAAATTGTACCCTTAAATTTAATTTATATAGATTTAAAAAATTATTACTTTAACCTATAATTTTCATTTTTCGTGTATATAATATTATATTATAACATATTCTATATCTATAAGTTGTAAATTATAATATAATAATATAGGTACGTACCTAATTATAATTTATAAAATATTGAACAACATTTTTATTGGGTCTAATTTTCCATTTTATTTAAGAACTTTATTCCGTATATTTACATTATGTGTCCATGTAATCTAGACAATACGGTTTTATCATTTAAATCTATTGTAATTTCACTGTATATTTGATAAAAATGTTTTTAAAAAAACATGGATGTGATTTGCACATCGATATACCTAATCATGTATTATTCAGAAAAATCACCATCGAGTTCATATGATTGTGACATAACTTTATGAGCTTTATGTGACTATATAGAACGTGTTAAACTGTTGAATATTAATACTCGTATTAATCGAGTTAATCATTGTTGTTACTCGGAGAGAAACATATTTATAGTATTATCAAAAATCGTATGTTTGGTTTTATTATCGTTGCTATTTGTTATTTTGCTTCTCCGACAATGAACAATCCACACATAATAATAATATTTTTATTGAAACTCGATTGTGATCAATTTTTCCATGTATGCGTACGCGTGATGTACTAAATGCGTATATATATATGTGTGTGTGTATACGTATTTTATCGTTTAGGACAAAAGTAATTTGAACTAATCAAAATATTATTAACGAAGAGAACGACTGTTTCATTCAATTGTCTCAAATGAATATAACAGCGGAGCCGCGGAGGCATCCAATTATATATTTGAACAGCGTAGCACTAAAAATGCCGACGACGATGAGCGATGAATATGTCGAAATTACGATGTATATAAATTCCGAAATGGGAATATATATATATATATTTAAAAATTAAAAATTGTGGTGTACGGTGGTCGTAGAAAATATATTTCTCGGACGATATCTAGTCCAATTACGACTGCCAATAAATGCACACCATTAATAATTAAGAAACTGACTTTTTTCTATCATCTCTCTATCTGTAATTAGCAATCTGTAGGTCGGTTCGCAGTTTCGTCTCTATATAATGTTCTTTTTGTTAGTATTTATGTAGATATTACTCTGAATTATGGATTTAAAATAATGGAAAACTTTTTTTAATGACCAATACCAAATGTCTTGTATATCTGTTGATTTTCCTCCGTGTTTACAAACTAATTTTATTAATATTTTTAGGTCTATACCCTATATGTTCAAAAGATTCCACCAATATAATATATTGCTATTAAAAAAATTTAAAACATTAAAACTATTTGTTTACAATTAACATATTTATTGGGCGTTCTTTCCCATAGGCCATAAGTATTTCGTTATTCTATTTACAAATACCTATGTCCAGTGCCTTATCTGGGCATGACCCGTTTGCGCCAAAAAAATAAAATAAATAGGTCGCCTACTTCCGTAGCCTGTTTGCGCCAAACATTAAAATCTCAAAATGCCCATTTGCACCAAAGACAAAAAGGTCACTTACTTCCGCTGCACATTTGCGCCAATTCTACCTGTTCACATTTTTCCCATACGAATATACAAACTAAATGAAATATAATTTAAATTTTCAATGTACGATAAATTGCCTATATATATATTACCTATGCTGGTAATTAGTACATTTTGGAATACAATTTTATCAGACAAAATAACCAAAGATTAGGTGAGAATGAAAATCCCAAGTTTAGAAACAATTTTGTCTCATCGTTTTGAACGTTTGTCGATGTAATCTGTGTTATTCTGCAATTTACAATTTTCATGTAATTACTATGGAATTCATCAAAAACCATAAATATGTATTAGCATACACTATAGCCAAAAACATTGAAAAATGGAGATGTTATAAAAATTGCTTTGCGAAAGTTTATGTTGAAGATGGCAAAAATACAAGGTATAATTAATAATATGTTTTTTATTTTACTTATTTGGCATTTTTGTAAATATTTTGTAAGTAAATAATATAATATAGCCCCTATTTTAAATATAAGCAATTTATCGTACATTGAAAATTTAAATTATATTTAATTTAATTTATATATTCGTATGGGAAAAATGTATTTAGGTATCAAACGGGCAACGGAGGAAGTTAGTGACCTTTTTGAATTTAAAACACAAATAGGCATTTTGAGATATTAATGTTTGGCGTAAATGGGCTATGGAAGTAGACGACCTATTTTTTTTTTTTTTTTTTGACACAAACGGGCGATTCCCCCTTATCTAGGGGGGGTGGGGCGAAACAGAGTACTTGACCCAGGTGCCATTATGGTGGGGCACAAAATTTAAAAATATTTAAGTTTTTTGTCCCACTTTTGGAAGTGAGGTCCCGTTCGCCCCGGGTGACAAATTCTGTTGATCCGGCACTGCCTATACCTGAAGTAAATAATGCCTTTTAAATTTAAAAATATATATTATGTTTATAGTTCCCTAAAGTAAATTCAGTAGTAATCTTATGGCACCAAAATATCTGTTTATATTTCCCCCAAAGTTAATGGGTATTTGTGAATGCGGAGGTAAATGTAAATATTTAAAGTGGTTTTAAATTAAAAATAAATCAAAACTGTGTTTAATATATATCTTTATAATGTTATCCAGCCATTATATAAAATTACATAGCGTAAAAACTAATTTTAGGTAATAAAAATAAAAAGTCATAAACGCAATCCTTAAAAATTTTTTTGTAAAATTCGTTTATAATTACCCCACTTGAACTCATATGTATTGTAATATAATTTATATTTTGAATCTTTAAATTTTTTGATATTATATCATGTATTACTATATAGTATAATATAATATTATTAAATATTTTTAAAAATATATAAATTATTTATACATAACTGATTGTTCAATACTCTATAGTCTATACAAATATAGCTATAATATGGTCGTTGCATAAAATAACGAACTTTTTATAACACTATATTGAGTAAATTTGTCGGTGTGTATAAAATATCGCAATGTTGTCATAATCATGACACATTATATTCACGTATACTGTTCGCGCAAACATTTTTTTTTCTTTTTTTTTTTTTTTTCGAAGCTAATTAGTTAGAATATATAGCCTCTCCATAACTAAATCACAATGGAATACTAATATGGTATAAAAACGTTTAGATGAGATATATTAACTATATTCATATTGAATGTGCGATTTAGCATACAATATTAATGTAGAAGTAGGTACCTAATTGAACTTTTTAATTTTAACACATTACCTAGACAAAAGGTGTTTATAGCATATGTTATATGTATATATGTACACGGAGTTAATGGTACCACTATTTGCATGACTATCTAATAAATCAAATAATTATTTTTATACAAAATTATTTCTAAAAATATCATTATACATATTTTATTTTGGTAATGAGTTATTAGGTATAGCGATTGAAAATGATTTTTTTTTTCACTGGTGCCAATAGCGACAATAAATAATATACTATACATATGAATATATATTATATTATATATAATTACTACTGGTAACACCGCCGAATAAGGAAACTACCGACCCACTGAGTTTTAGGTGTACTACCGGCCCAAATAGAGTTTTCGACCATTCCAAAAAAATTTAATGGACAATAGAGAACTAACTAGGTATTAAGAATTTTTCAAATTTCACTTTGTGCTCTTGTATTTTTGGCTATACATTATACTTAATCGGCCTAAATATCGAGCGGCCCACCGAGTTAAGCTCGGTTACTCGCCGAGCCTATATCGATGCCTGCGGGCACTAGTAAATACTTGTTCATGCGAACTTGGCATAATATTTTTGTTGGAAATTGAAGTGATATTTAAAATATAAAAAAAGGTAACGATGAAATGTTTGTTGCTTGACGGAAACTTGAATACCCATATTATAACCTAATGAACATGAAAATTATAAGGTACCATACGTACCCAATTCAAGCGGACAATCCTAACTTTTATTCATAACCCATCAAATCATCGAAATCATAAAGGAGACACAAATGTCTCCAATTCACTTGGCCATTTTTGGTTTTTGAATTTTCAAGGTTATATTTAATATTACAATATTAAAATGTTATCATATTTTAAAATTCTTCTTATACTTGGATTGTAGGTGGAACGAGGAAACTTTATGGTTTTACAATGATACTTATTTTTTTTTCTAGAAACCACTTTTCTGGTTGAAATTATCTTTTTTTTTAATGTAAGTGTATATGTGTGTAATACCTGTATATGTGACTAATGATTACTATGCCGACAAATAACTGTTGAGCGCCTTTATTTGAGTGTTTATCTAAAATGTTTGATGATAACCAGGAAGAGAAAATATAATAGTAGTAGTTGTGGCTGTAGGTAGTGATGTAGTGTGATGATGGGTTACGACCTTTATTAACTGGTTTTATTACATTGTATTATTCGTATATTGTTTTGTGGCTAGTAACTCTATAAAAACATTAGTTAATAATATAATGCCAACCCAGATACCACCGAGTACATACGTAAAAAGTGTATATTTTATGAAAAAATTAAAAAAAATATAACGTCAATAATAAATTTATAATTTTTAATGTTTACGATATTTATTTATTTATATATAATTAACGAGCGTAAGTCCTTTAATAAAACATTACAATATTAAACACATTTTTGGCATTAAAATTATAGATTATCTATCTAATAATTACTATGCTAGTAATATTACCAAACAAAAAAAAAAAAAAAAAAAATAATAATAATAAACAAAACAAAAAATAACTACTTAATACAATATAAAAATAAAATAAATTATATTTCATGTTTTAAATATAACAAAGTTTTAGCTTTAAAAACATGACGAGGTAAAACCAAAAAATCTAAAGCAACGGAGATTTTATTGACATTCTAAAAAGCTCTTAAAAAAAATTAATTTTTATCAAAATTTGTTTTATATTTAGGTAAGTATATAAAACAGAACAGTATTATGCGTATTCATATTAGGGATTTTGAATCCAATTAAATTTAAAATTTGGACAATGGTTAATATTAGCGATTCTTTTCAAAAATTTGTATTAAACATTATTAAAATCATATATATATAAGTTGAATAATTATTAGACCAAATAATTGAACCAAATTCTAGATTTTATCTAATTATAGAACTATGTATTTATTGACTAATTTTTTATACATTAAAATATAATAATAGTAATATAAAATGTATTTAATATTTTTTCTTCGTTATTTCATTATTATTTAATTGTTTTATTTAACCCTATAAATAAAACGTGTTTTCTTCTTGTTATGTTAGCATTTGTTGTTTTACAACACCTCAAGTATGGAGAATTAAAGTAATTTTTTAAAATACTTTTCAGAAATATCAGACAAAAATGATCATCATATATCCAAATAGCCGAATTATTTTATTATGGGTAACCTACTAAACGACTTCGTAAAAAAACAATCAATTAAAAATAATTTAAATAAGCCTAGTTTAAAATTTCAAAAATAGTGACGAATCATTAAATATAATATCAAAAATCGGTTTGAGAATGCAGATTTCTGAGTAGATGGAAGTACTATGTTAGTGTGACAGTGTGCGTTATTTAAGTTCCACTGACAGCATTGTATCATCAATTAACTTAAAAAATATTTTATTATAAGTAAGAGGTATTTAAAACGTCCACCAGCTGAGTATAAGTAAATATTTAGAATCCAGATGCAATACAACTTGAATTTTCGAGAATGAACAATGTATTTTAATGTACAGTAGCCAGTCATATAAAGATATCTATAGAACGTTTTGGCGTGGCCATCTTAGCGTAAACCATTTTGGCGTGAGGCCGTTTTGAGGTTAAACCATCTTGGCGTTTATAAAAAAAAAAAAGTGTGATATTAATAATACTATAAAATGCACAAAATATAAAAAGTTATATTCATATAATTGAATAAATTGAATTTTTATTTTACACTGTTATTTTACATTATATTGAACGATCCGAAATTACGGATAATAACTATTAACACTCATAATACAATGTTACATTGAAGAAATAGAAAAAAATCGATAAAATAGACCATGAATTAATGGATGGTCAATTTACAGTACCGGATAAAATATTACATCTACGTAAAAACGACCGTTTTACTTTACATCTGCTAGGGAGACTCGAGCCCAGAATCCAGGAAATGGGGTTATAGAATCCTAGTCCTACATGCTATAGATATAGAGTAGCTCCCTGGCAAATGCGTTCATAAACAAAATATATTTCCTAGATAGAGATTCTCCCCATTATATTCTAAAATTGATTGTGAACGAATACACAGTATATTTTGAACTTTAATTTTTATTGGTATAAAATAAATTATATAATCAGCGTTTATGTATGTATGTGTTTGTAAATAATAATAATAATAATATATATATATATATATATATATATTAGATTCTGAGCTGAGCAAAAATGTATTTGACAGTAATAGTTCAAAATTATATATACATGTATTGTACACAGTTATAATGATCTATAATTTATTTCAAAGTCATTATATCCACTACCTTACGGCTTACGATCAAATTCTTCCACACTATACTGACCGGATTGATTTCATGTATACACCAATAATAATTATAATTAAAACAATGCATGGATGAAACTTCTACAATATGAAGAATAAAATATGAAAATTAGTGAGAATAAAAATTTTCGGAAATCAAGAAATATAACAAGTAGCTGAATTCACATACCTAACTATACTCAATTTCACGAGAGATCATCCGGAATCGCGGATATGATAAAGAACGCAGTGTAACCGTAGCCAAATCGAAGCACATTTCAAAATTCATTATTATCAATGTTTATATGGTGGGCATATCATAGTAAGTGATAGGTGGTAATAAAATAAGAAAGCAGGTGCCACACCTGTTTTCTTAAGTGTACGATAAACGATATTAACGAGGGTGGTTAAGTGGGAAACTCGCGGTGGTGGACGAGTTTTGTACAGATGATCTCTTGTGAAATACAATGTAATATGGGTAATCAACATGGCGGAAGAAATAAAAAAGAAATAATTAAAATGTATTTGTCAGGTTAATAATTTGAGATTTGGTACTATAGAAATGAATATAGAAGGAAAACGGTATACTCAGAATGAAATGCTGAAAAGGATACCAAAAGGAAGATCGCCAAGTCTAGTGAAAATTAGAAATTAATGTAAAATATGCCACATAATCAGAAATAAAGGACGTGGGTGAAACTGCTAAATTACTATTTACACGATTCTGGTGTACGCCTATGATGTATGCACTCATTTAGTAGACGTCAGATAATAGAAATTGGATGAACTGGGATGCAATTTGTAGGTACAAATTAAGAGGATCGAGGAAGGCAGACGATAATACAGAGAAATTGAGAAGATCTGCAAATCAATCCACAAGAATTTAAAACTACGGAGAGAGAGAGAGAGAGAGAGAGAGAGAGAGAAAGACATCAATATGATTAGGCTTTAAGAATTTAGATGAATATATACTAAAATGTCCAAGTCCGTAACATAAAACCCATTTAATTTGTTGTATTTTGAGTAATCATCCCTTATCTACTTACGAAATTAATTCGAGTCTATTATTTATTATCTACATACTGTAATATAAATATAGATATAGGTTTTTGTTTATTCAATTCAGTTTTGCCATTTTGGCACAATTAACGTCCTATGGGTTTAGTGATGTGAAATTCCGGGCAAAAGATATAATAACCATAGTTACCCATTTTGGTCAGAAAAATTCCAAACATTTGTATCTCTATAAGAGGATATTATATATAATATAACATTTGTACAATAGATGGGTACAATATGAGATAATATATGTGTTCAAATAAAATTGGTTTTGCGCCATTGTACATATTATAATGAGGTGGTTGATGGATTATATTCGAGGGTTTAACCATTTTCTTAGGAACGAGTGTAAAAAAATGTATTCATACCCTGTCGCACAATTACCCGTACGATATTATATAATGTTATAATTATTTTATTTTCTATATTTATAATAATGACGTGTATATTGACGTAATATGCAACTATGGAATCTGTATAACTCAAAATTCTAGAAAAGTCGAAAACGAATCCTACTGAAATTTCCTGTGCACGTATTATTATTATTATTATTATTATTATTTACTATTGATAATTCGAAACGTTTTCATAACTCACTTATACCAATCCATAGTATTTAACATAATATATTATATTTATACCTAATTATAATACGAGTATCTATTAATGAACCAGTCGATTATAAACTGACGAAAACGTTTAATAATTAATATAACATTAAATCGAGTATTAAATTTAAATATATATATATGCATAAAATATGCGTTCATCGGGTGTTAAAAAAAATGTACATCATATTATTATTATTATTATTATTATTATCAGGCGACACGAAAATTCTTACGTGTACCACGCACAAGCCGTATGATTCGTTCGCATTTATTATTTATTTATTTGATGTTTTATTTTCACTGTACCTATACAGAGTCGTGTCTTATCGGCGAAATTCTCGACGAGATTCATTTAAAAATGTATATTTAACTCGCCTGCCTACATTTTATACATTATAATAATAATAATAATAATAATAATAATAATAATAATAATATTGATAATGACGCGTATACTGGGCGGTTAATTGAGTGCACAACGGCCGACGGAATAGTAATCGACCATCTCTCCGCACCGCCGAACATGGCCCGTGTTCCCCCACATGTTGCTTCACGATTACAAACTATTATAACCATATTATATGCGTTTCGAATAACAAAAAATACGTCGTGCAGTGTAAGTAGTAGATAGAGGTACACTATACAAACATCTCGGGGGTTTTGGTTTTGGGTTTTTTTTTTTTTTTTTTTTAATTACAAGACCTGCCTCTTTATTTTTGCTTTCTCGCGATGTTCATCTGTCTTTGAGTGGTATTATTTATCTCGAAAAACTCTTTTTAATTGTATTATATTATGTCAATATAATATAACGTTCTCGAGTAAACAAATACAACCGAAATACGTTTCGTTTTTGACAAACCACTTTTACTTTACATATTATATTTGTTTTTCTAAGGTTTTTTTTTTTTCTTACGTTATTATAATATATATCTCGAGTGAAATCTTTCCAATTATTATTATTATTATTATTATTATTATTATTATTGTTATTGTTATTGTTATGTCAATAAAATATACGCCCGTGATGTTCTGAATGTTATATGGGTAAAAAATGAACACGAAATGCTGCACGTCAGGCGGGTTATTATTTCTATCAATATGCTTTTTTTTTTTATTATACGCCACGCCCTTACGTCCATCCGATTTTCTGGAATTTAATGCGTTTTTGTTGTTATTATGACGAACCTGTAACATCAAAATTATTTAGTTTACGTTAATTTTTTTTACCAACATTCTATGTATTATCTATTGTTTTATCTTTCGAAAATTTAATAAAAGTCACTCGATAAATATTTTCATAATTCAATATAATGTTATATATTAAATCACAGTATTGTACATTTACAGGTTTAGAATAGGTACAGAATTCGAAAGTTCTAAAAAAAAAAAAACTTTTTTTTTTCCCCTTACAGAAATCGAAAACTTTTAAAAATAATTACCAGTATAGGTATAGTAGATATACGCGTATTGCTTATAAATGTAATGCTTTAGAAATTATAATTTTTAGCATTAAATACAGTTTTGAGTGTTTTTCACGGTATTTTTTTTTATTTATACCACGAATTTCATATTATATCCATAGGTATACAATTTGGGAAATACGGTATTGTATAATAATGAAATAAATTGTGTGTAATATTAATTACCTAAATTTTTATTTTATTACAGAAACTGTACTTAATTTTTTTTTTATATATATAAGATTAATTCATCTTATTGGGTATTTATTTAATTTATATCAATTACGTTATTATTATTACTTTTTTTTAATCCTCGAAAATTGATTGAATATATAAAATTAATTTGAAAAACTGAAACATTATATGACCTATGTAGGTATATAATACCAAAAACAAAGATTAATTATTTCCGAGAAAGTGTAGATTTTAAATTCCCGTAGGTACATATGAAAAACTTGAAAGGATGTCAGCGCGGCCATTTTTAAGGGGTTCTATATAGGAAAATTTTAGAAAATTTTAATAAAAATGAAAATCTTACAATTGAAAAACTTTTATATGCATATTTAAAATGACTAATATAATATAATATAATTGGTCCATTACTATATCATTTTTTATTATGGTTGTTTTTTATGAATTAATACAATTTTATTGAAAATATTACTTTTGAAGTTCTCATTTATAACAACTTACAAATATCTTAGAAACATGAAACAAAAAACAAATTATAAAAATCAAAATTATCTAGTGCCCTACGAAGCCGTTTTTTGATATGTGTATTTAAACATGTTTTATGAATTGTTAAAAACTAAATATTTTAAATATTTTTAATTACTATAACTCTTAAAAAATTAAAATATCGTAAAAGCTCCGTAAAGCACTAGATAATGTTGTTATCTATAATTTATTTTTTGTTTCATATTTCTAAAATATTTTTAAGTTGTTAAAAATTAAATGCTAACATGAGTTTTTCATTGCAAATTGTTTACTCTGACATCCTCTTAAGAGGACGCTCGTTCGAAACAAAACACGGTGGAAAACGTGTCTTCATGCATTTCCAATGCTACACATTGTGGAATAATTATTTTGGTACCTACCATAAAAATATGAGAACTTTAACTATAATAGTACGTCAATTTTTTAAATTCTATTTGTAATTGTAGATTATACACAATCTTGAAAATATTTTTATTTTTCATGTTTTTCAACAATTTATAGAACGTGGTAGAATTAATTATATAATAAAATCTGTTGGGAAAATCGAAAAATGGCCTCTCTATAGTACTATCTAGAACAAATATGCTGTCAAAAAGTTCTTTACTCAAAAACTAGTCTACTCCTTTAAATTAAAAAAAAGTCTTTTCTATGATATGACCAAATACAATCCAAAACAGGTATATACATCTTTATCTTGATACATGGAATTGTTACTATATAATTGAAGTTTGTGTGTTTTTTACTGCACAAAGTGTACGTCACTATACATAAAAAGAGACTCTGAAAAAGTACCCATATATTAAATACTACAAAAAATAGTACTAAAATATAATTTCCACTAAGTACTTAAATACTTGAAAAAGTATTTCAAATACTTTTAAAACTAAAATAGATCTGAATTTGTCCTTTAGGTTTGCATTTTTATGATAATATATTCATATACCTATATAAATTACGTGGACAATTTCTAAATACTCAGGAGTTTATGCTCAAGCATTTTCGTTTCTTTCCACCAAAAGTCGAATTCATTCAACTCTCTGCTTATAATATACCAAGTAGACCTATATCAAATATCACAATATCGTTGTAATTATGATTCAAAGAAACAAAAATAAGTTTTCTACTATATATTTATTGTGAGTTTGTGATTATTTTTGAGATTGCAAAGATAATTAATCGTTTTCCAATAAATGGATGCCTAAAACGAAAACCGACTAAATAATTTTAGACGTATAAAAGAGATGCAATTCAATAATTAATAATAATACAATTATTGATAGCGCCCCACTATAATATTTTAGAATATTTTTTTTACTATTCTCCGATTATTATTTCTGTTACAATTATTAATAAATTATAGCGTTATCAATAAAAATTAATTTTACATATTTTAGTGGGGCAACACGTTTTAAATATAGTATATAATATAATGTGTTGAAATGAATGATTTTGTCACCAGTCGTTTGTATCATTTAGTAAATAATATACGAAGAAATATAGTTCGCGGATAAACGTTATTTTTTAAATTATTGTTAACTCACTAATTATGAACATGCAAAATTCAAATTTGTTGCTGATTATTTTTGTCATCACGTCGACAGCGATGTACGCGAATGCCGAGTATTTACACAATTATTTGGCCGGCAGTAATCAATCAGTAATGAAATTTTTGGACAATTTGCGAGTCGGTAAAATGAATATTATTCGCACACACAATCAGGATATCAACCAAGCAAAATCCGTTTTCGCCAAAAGAACACAGACAGAAAACACCGTAAAAGACACAACAAATGTATTTTTTAAAATTCCTAATTTAAAAAAACTATTTAAAAACTTTAAAATTCCAACTCCTGCACCAATATTTAGACTTCCGCTCAACTGTCCCAAGGGCAAGATTTGGATAGATGACAAATGCGTCCTTTACAAGTGGTAATATTATACTCGTATCATAGTTTTAAACGAGTAATTTACTGTATAGTAATCGTTTAATAATGTATTTTGTATATCATTACATTTCATTAGAACATTTTTTATGCACTATCTTTATGTGTGATTATTTGAATCCGTTCATATTAGATCATAATATAACATAACGTTTTTAACATTTTAATTTAATTGTTTGATGTTGGGAATAATGTATATATATATATAGTGTATTGTTAAATATGTATTTGTTTTGAATCATGTACCTATTCAAAAGTGTGTCTATAAACATTGTATAATAAACATGCATATATCTATATAATTTATATATATTTGTGTAAGTATTCATTTTCTATTAAAATACAATTAAGAGGATGCCACACACAGACCCGTTCAAAACACGGCGGAAAACACCTTCGCGCGTTTCCAATGCTATTCATTGTTGAATAATTATTTTGGTACCGAATAAAAAAGTAATAAACTGATAACTATAATTGTATGCCAGTTTTTTATTAACTTCATATGTAATTGTGTATATAATCGTACAATTTAGAAAATTCACGTTTTTCAACAGTTCATAGAACATGTTAGAATTAGTTAATCGTAAAACGCTGGCGTACGATCATAGTAGTAAGTTTATGTTCTCATATTTATATTGGTACCAAAATCGTCGACCTACGATAATTATACAATATTATGCAGTACTATTGGAAATAAAAACACGTTTTTTAATAAATATCGTGATTACACAACAATAAAAAAAATGGTACCAACACAGATCTATTTTAAAATGACTTTTAAAATATATTTAAATATTTTTCATTGTGTTTTATTTTTATTTTTCTTAAGATTGTACAGGAATTTCTTATACAAAACCCCTTAAAAATCGGGTGTGTGTCATCTTCACTTAGGACTTCAACTGAAGTTTTATCGTTCACCACACGTTGAAAATAAAATACTTCAAATAAAACGTTATGATAAAACACATACCAACATTACATAATTATTATTTTTAACGTAAAATACTTACTGTTTTGTAATCATTATTTGAGCTTAAATACACAATCCTATATGATATATAATATAGTATTAAACTATAGGTACATAAATATAGTTGGAACAGAAGGCGAATGAAAAGAAAAAAATATCGGTACTTATTGTTGTGTATCAAATAGTTTAGTTAAAAAATAAAAAACAATAAATAAATTATAATATTTAATAAATACATAGTTTAAACTTTAATCGCACTAATGTAATATATTCTATTGTTTTCACGAAATGTAGTGAGTTTTATCGAATTATATTTTAGACAATTAACTCTATTCGATCAATTGAATTCTCATCATATCAGTGCAAAATAACAATACGAAAACAAATTTTGAACATAATATTATTATTGAATATAGTATAAGTTACGTTTAACAGAAGAATTTTTATTTAAAAAAAAAATATATATATAAGTATAATATTTATGTGTATTATCTATACCAGCTACTATATTATTATGATAACACTGCAATATCATTATTGTCTGATCGACCTTTTGAAGATCGACAAACCAATTAATAAATTACGTACATAAATAAAATTAATTTGAATTACTTGTATAAACACAAACAGCTGCAGTACTAGTGTACTACGTTATTATACACTACTTATGCATTGGCGATATTATAATTTTCTGTTTTCACTTCATTCGTGCGTGTTGTATGTTAAATTTTGAAATTATTCCTCGATATATTTTCGTTTTTTCTTGTGAGAATTTGTCTAGTATAAACTAATAATTATTGTTACGTAATTTGTGACCTAACAATTTCTTTAAATTGTATTTATAAATTCCAGTTGTAAAACTATTTATTAAAATTTATAGGTAGGTATATAATATAATTATTATTATACTTGTAAGAAAAAAGATTAAAGGTTTCTGATGTTATCGAAGGACAAGATTACAAATATTTGGCAGTGAGCCGAACTACGACGAATTTATTCTCTTTGACAACAATAATTTGATGAGAAAAAAAAATTTGTTGTTGAAATAAATACACAGAGTATTTTGAGAATTTAATGTTTGAATTTTTGTTCAAATTTATTACTAAAACGATAATTTTTTTTTTAGCCATGTGCGACATCCGGGATTTTGTTCATATAATTATATAACAAAGGCGCGGATTTAAATTATGTGGTTTTATTTTTAATAATACCATACCAAATTTTGTTCAGAATTGTTATTCGAATGCAATGATTGATCTTTACATTAAAATTTAAAATAATAATTATACACTGTTCTATATCTGAGGACGAAAAGATGATGGACCAACTTCCACTATATTATGTAATTGAATGACTTTAAAATTTATATACATTTTTAACGCATTTTTATGGGGGTATTAAATTGTATTTTCGAGGAAATTTTTAAAATTTTATAGCATTTAAGTCCATGCCCTAATAATGAAAATAATACAGTACTTTTTTTTCTTTTAAATCACTTCATATATAATATATAGGTATATTTTTTGTTATGCAACAATATAATTGCAGTACTTGTAGTATTGTTTCGTTATCTACATTTAACTACATCAAGTCTTGAGATTGCAAATTTCAATTATATATATGTATTTTGAATTTAAAAAAAAAAAAAAAAATATATATATATAATTATATATAAAATATGAAATGTTTAAAAAGTGGTAGGTATAAAATAATATGAATAATAAAATATGATTAAAAATGTAAAAATTCACCAATTGTTCACATATACGTGATAAAATTCCATTTAAAGGATCGTTTAAGAGTTTTATGAGTGAATTTATTGTCTGTAAATTTAATTATATTTTTACCAAAAATAAGTCACGGTATCTTTTTCATTAAATTCAACTAGAATTTAATCAAAAGTTCGAATTTTAAATGTTTCGTATTATACCTAATACCTATATAATTCGTATATTATGGTATATATTTTGCAGTAACAAAATTATGTTTATCGGCGTACGTGATAAGGAAACAGTAACTACCCTTTTTATATATTAAAAAAATATATAATTAATTATTGTAAGAATTATACCTAATATAATATAATATAGAGCAGAAGGTTATAAATTTAACTATTATAATTACTAAAATCCACTATTGATTTCATATATTTTCAAGGCCCGTAAAAATATAACATTTTATTTTACATAGATATACCGCGGGAACGTCCTTGGCAATAATCTAGAATATTTAAGGACTATTCGCGTTATTTTTTATATTACATTATTATTATTGTCTTATATATTTGTATTAGGTACTGTATAGGTGTAATCGACGCTGATAAGTTTCTGCCATTTTTTTTTTTAAACTCGAACGAAATCTTACGCACAAGACTATCACGGTATTACACATATTATATATATTATGTTAATAAATAATATTCGCCTGATCTTTGCAATAAAATATAGAAGTATTATGAAAAGTAAATAAAATTACATGGAGTGATTCGTTATAAAATAATATATACTTATAATTTATATAAAAAAAAAAAAAAAAATTGATAAATATACCTAGGTAGGTACCTGTTATTAAGCCACATCCTTGGATTGTATCCTTTTACTATACATACATACAATAATGATTATATAATATAAATATTCATTGTCATTCGTATTAGATACGCACATGCGCGTGTTTAGGGGGAAAAAAATCATACGTTAGAATTGAGCCGCAACGTTATTGCATAATAAAGTTAATTGATTTTAACCCTATAAACTAGTTTTTTAAAATATTCGGATTCTCCCATACACACTGTTTTATTTTTCTCATCATTATCAAAAATTATTAGGTATCTTTTTTAATATATTATACAAAGTAAAAAATTTACAAACCTAAATTATTAATTTAAATATAATATATATATATATTAGATAATATAATTATTACATAATTAATATATAATTAAATATAATATAATATAATATAATATAACTAAATATTATTATATTATTATTATTTAATTATTATATTATATATATTTATTTATTATATATGAGTACTTATGACTAGTTATAATATTATTATATTATATAAGAGGTATCCAAAGTCACAATATTATATATTTTTATTTTACGTAGGTACCTATAGGTATATATGTATTTCAACAACTAATTAGTTGTCATCTTCAGCGCGTACCAAAAACTAACCGTCTATTATTTATAAATATTAAGTTAATAATTTAAGTGAAACATAACTAATAGGTACCTATATATTATAATTAAATTAAAATTTCTGGCTTTTCTACTGTTGGGAAATTTTCCATTAGGTACAATTTCATCCAATGTAATATATCATGTTTGAATGAATGAACAATAATGCAAGTCCTACTAACCTTGATTCAGAAGTGGAATTTCTTGTACAATCAGGGAACTATATTAAGTCTAAGTCTATATTTTGATATATATTTTATAATTTATAAACAATATTTTCCTGTACATTTTTTTACAATAGGTAATACCCACCTACATGTATGTACTTGTACTTATGTCCATATACTTCTTTCATGTCAAAGTTTTATTTCTTCGTACTACACACCCTATTTGTCCCAAGGCTAATCGTACAACAATATAATGATTAATTTTTATACGAATAATAATAATTACTGGGTTTGCACAAAATCTAAAATCATAAAAATGTTAAATAATTTATCAAATTCTCTACTACATATTTTATAATAATTGATACTTTTATTGATCGTCAGCTGTATCGCATGATGTCTTACGTAACAACTTCACGTCACTCTTTGTGTTTCTATTTTAGTTTCGCGCTTTATTATTTGATAATCGTAATTGTATATCTCGTTTGATTTAATTTATACACATATTATTGCAAAAAAAAAAGCAATAAAAAATGTGTTTAAAAATAAACTATAGTCGGTATTTATAATATTATTATCTATTACCTATATTATGTGTTACAGTACGTATATACAACATATAATATATTATAATACGAAGTACCTAAAAAATAATCGTCGTTGGCGTGTTCAATTATCCATTTGGTTTACGCGTTACCACCGATTGAATGAGGAAAATCCATTTGACGTTTGCGAATAAAAAAAAAAAAAAAAAAAAAAAACCGTAAAAAACAGTTTCTTGGATTTTGTGTACATTTTTATTCCCATACTATATATATTTTTCTTGTGCACACTATATATATATACACAACCGCTGATACTGTGGTTATCCTGACAAAACTAAAAAACCTGTTATTACCGTATACTTACAAATTTTATTTTTATTTTTTTTAATCGGTTGGTTTATACAAATCGAACCGGTCGGTCGTCGCTTTTTTCATGTATGTATACATATTTATATACAACTAAACTATCGTGACCATATACTATATGCCCCTTAAATATATTTACTACTGCTGCAGGTGCAGTGTGCAGGGTTCAAATATTGTGGTTCGAGTATACAAATCCAAAATAAAATAAAAAAAAACACACGATGAATAAATCGAGTAAAACAGCTTGTACACACTGACGTACGACCGACCACCGCAGAGTTTTAACGTCTAAATTAGGACTAAAAAAAAAAAGTGGTGTTTATAACCGTCGGATTTGTCGCCGCAGTAACTAAATTATATTAAAATTCTCAAATTAATTTTGTTTTTTTTAAACTTTCTCGTCGACCTCCATTGAATATTTCACTTTTTTTTCTCGAACATTCATGTTTAATTGCTTATTATTTTTTTGTGATAATATATTATATAAGTAGAGCATATATATATATATATATATATACGAGATATATCTACGATTTACTCGAGGATTTACCTATGTCCTATGACTTATAGTCTATACTAATCTAAATAAACCCTCACCCCCCCATTCCCCTCAAAAAAAACTAATATGTGCCTATGTAGATACTTCCATAATTCACGATATAATACTGGATAGTTCTGGGTTCCTCGAATAGTTAAAAAATATAATTTTGTTATGGTTGCTATGGGTGGCCCTGGCCCAACATAAATCTTAAGTGATCTTCGAAACTACTAAATCCGATCGAAAAATTCTAAACTTCATCGTCTAAAACTCGTTAAATACATGTTCAAAAAACAAAATAATAATAATAATTTATATATTATATGTACCTATGTGTTTATTATATGTGGTGAAATTTAAAGTTCATTATTTTATTTTGTTCCTTTTAACAACAACAAATAAATGTAGGTGTATATTGTTAAAATTAATCTATTATAATATTGTAGTATAAATACTTTAATAATAAAAACTATTATTTCCGAATTTTCCGTATTGAGGAGTTCTGTAAAAGTTCAACCAAAAGTTTATTAAATAATATTTATTTAAACATTTTTATTATTATGTTTTTACCCTTTTAAGTATATTTATAAATTTAAAATACTCTTGCAGTCTCAAAGTTCAGTATAAAGAAAATGAATATTAAAAATGAAGACAAAAAACTTATTATTAACTATCTAATCCTAAATTGTAAACATTAGCTTTATAATCGCATTTCGCTATGTAAACAATATTATAATCTATTCTGAATTTTCGATTAAGAAAGTTCAAATGTTCTACATTAGAATGCATAGTATTAATTTTTTTTTACAAATAGTACATTTAAATTTTTAATTTAATGTTTTTTAATTTTTTTTTTTTAACTTTATAAAAATATTACTTTCTTTTAAATGACGTAAACATAATAAAATCATCAAAATACACTAGTGCGTCAGAATAAATATTATATAGAGGTGAATTGCCGCCTTAAGCAAAGTAAATATTTTTTTTATGCGTGTCTACCAGCTACATCATAATCATATACATTTATTCAAACATCAAATTAAGTTTATTCGAACTAAGATTATTATTTTTCCCGAAGAAGCCAACACTTACCGGCCTAGTATTTACTACACCGTCTGCATCTGCGTTTATCCAAAACGTCATCAGTTAATTAATAATTATAACAACTCATGTTATACGCATTTTCTTTGCTTTTTTATTGATAAACATATATCTGTAAAACAGTAATTTACAATTTAATATTGAATAAGCATAGGTATATTTTCTGATCAAATATTTTACAAGACATAAATATATTGATGAAATAAACCACCCGGGCAAGGTGGCAATAATTTACGTTACACTGAACGAAAAATCACAATCAGTTTGTTAATCTCTGAATTTACAAATTTTATTAATTCAATAAATTCTTTGTTATATATTATTATATTGACTTATAAATTGACAATGTACGTATAAAATGTTTATTAATTCAATCAAATTATTGATTTGATTAAAAAGTATTTTTATCATTAACACATATTTTGTTAATTGTTTTCACACAAATTCTTAAATATTATAAATATTTTTTTCATTTCAATAAAATACATTATTACAAGTAAATTATAATAATATTATATATATAACTTTGACTACACAATTTGTATCAATAAAAAAAAAAATGATTTATTATTTTTGTGGTGTACACAAGAAGAAGGTGTACACGCTTCTCCGTTACACACCGACGTAATATGTTGTCGTAACGGGCCTCCGCCATACTCGGATAACAGTCAAAACGGACCCAAATCGTTGGCAATATATGTGTTGTACACTGAGATAACATACTAAAAATCACTTTTTTGGGTAATCCAAATTTGAAGTTTGAATTGCTCCATATAACTCGAGAGGAAGTAGACCAAGCGTTTCGCTGTTTTGGCTATCCCGTATTTTGCTTAAAGCCCTTATTTATAGATGCCCATTAGAGGGGTAGGGGAGAATTTCGAACACGCTGAACGTATTGTTTACTGTACTTATGGGCACCTATGGATGAGGGCTTTAAGCAAAATATAGAGTAGCCAAAACTGCGAAACATTTTGTCCACTTTCTCTCGAGTTATAAGCAATCGAAAATTCGGGTTTGAACTACACAAAAAAAGTGATTTTTAGTATGTTTTATATCCTAGCGTACAACACATTTTGCCAACGGTCCGAGCTCGTTCTAGCTGTTATTGAATGCATTACGGTGATTCAAAAAATTTTGAATATGCCGAACGTGTTTCAATTCAATCATGCTTAAAATTATTCATGACTAACGAAATATACTAGTTTATAGTGTGGTAACTTTTATTTATTGACGTATTTTTATTAATAATTATAATTTATAATTATCACTTAAGTACCTGTGTATTTATTCATAGTTTCGTAGTCAGTAGGTAGGTATACGAAAAGAATAATCATACGGCGCGACAAATGACAAATATATCGAATTTATCAGCACGCAGGTTTTCCAGTGTACCTTATTATATCTACCTTATTTATACATACCTACTACATAATAACATAGTATAATATACTATTATTATATTACGTATATACATTACAATATATTTTATATACACACAAAAATAAACCCGTGATTTTATTTCACGTGAATTAAAATTCACGGATTTTTAAATTCTTATTTCATGTGATCACGTGAATTAAAATTCACGTATTTTTAAATTCTTATTTCACGTGATCACGTGAATTAAAATTCACGTTCAAAACTGAAACCTCTAATGTCTATCTACATAATTCAATAAAAAAATTTTATATATTGAACAAATTATATTTTAAAATTAAAATCTTACAAGTTTGTATCCTAGTGGCTGCAAATAACTTTTTTAATATCCACTCATTTAATATATCTACTATTGAAGTTGACTTTTTAATTTCATTTAGCTTGTATTGCACAGTAACAGACCAAATATTGTTGTAAATCTAGAAATGAAATATCGGTGTTATATTTTATTATTTCTATTAAATATCCGATGTCGGAATCTGTAACTAATGAACACAATATTAATAAATAAATAAATAAAACAATAATTATTATAGAGTATAAAATAAAACAAATCACTATATAATTATGATAATCTTGACCATAATTTAGATTTTTACAATATTTATGCAATATTTATATCTGTATATATGCATATTTTGTATATTATAGTATCTATTGGTTATTTTTTTTAAATACTGTAAATTTACATACGCAATACGTAGGTATATGTATTGTAAATGTGATTTTTGCCAAACATCAGCAAATTTTGGCGTATGATCTTAAGGTTATTTGAAAGTTAGTTCATTTATTGTCACAGGTATATACCTGCAGTATACAACAGTTGTTAATACAAAGGTTTTGCTTACAAATCGAGAGAACTACTACAACTAGAAAATAAGCTTATTATTATAGTATGATAATAATATAATAATGGTAGGATTTTTTTGTATGTAGGTGAACTGTAAACATATAAAAATCGAACTATGAACCTGAACAAAAATTTTTAATGTATTACTCGATTTGTACATAATATGTAGTTACGTTACTGTATAGTATAGTCCAATATATCGCGATCGTATCGAACATTCGTTGGTACCTATCTATATATTATTATATGTGAATATAAAAATTATAAAAAAATAGAGGGCTCGAAATTCCCATTATACTCTTATTTCGACAATCCAACACCATTTAAATATATAATATTATTTTGTGTTCCCCGCCCATATTACACACATTATATATTTAGTATTTACCAGACTATATAATAAGGTTATCGCTTGTATTATATTAAAAATTATAACGCACAATATGTGCCAACTCCGAATAGAGGGTTTTTCGTGGAAGAGAAAACTACGCTTTCCATTTAATTCCGCTACCGTTTTCGGTACCGTGAATATTTCCTTTTCCGTTTTTATTGCCGTCGTGCTTTGGATTTGTGATTTTTTTCCATTTTCCGTTCATCTGTATTTCGACTTTTCCGAAGACGCAAACTTTAGATACACACTACACATAATATACACTTTTGTGTTCGCCTTATAGATTGCTTGGAAGAAAACCGTACCGCCGTCCGTTCCTTATCACTTGAGCGGCCACCGTCTTATTATCACACCGAACTCCCGAAATCGGCGTATGCGACTTTTTGCTGACGTTTTTCAATGTCATGGAAGTCGGATTTGGATTGCCCAGACATTTTAACACCCGACTGAACATTTCTTTGTCTACAAATCTTCCCCGTAAAACTGCATTTTTTTTTTTTTTTGAAGTCTTTACCTACTTAATATTTTAAAATCAGATTTGGATAGAACGATTTATCTAGTTCAAGTTCTACTAGGTAATTTTTAAGAAGTTTTAAGAAACATTTAAATTTAACAATTTAAAAATATTTAAATTTATTTTAAAAGTAATCTATTAATAGTTCTGTATTTTTACCACATTTTATTGTTGTGTAATTACATTTGTTCAAAAACACGTTTACAAAAAACGAAACAGAAATGCATTTTAAAATGATTTTAAACTTAACCATGTATTTATAACATATTTTGCAAAACGCTCATGAGGTTGTCTCCAAAATGATATTTTCTATGTATCTAAACACAGATTTTGAACTTAAAAATAATTTTAAGAGATAATTTCGTTTGTGGACATGTTCTACTGAAAATCATTGGTGTGGCGTCCTCTTAACAACTGCAACAGTTGGATGGTTTAGTCTCAAACTCAAAATTGACTTTGACTAATCTATAACAAAATACTTAACTATATTTTATAATTATAATAATCTTTACAACCATCTAAAATTTAAATACATTTTATTTTTAGATTTTCAAAAAAAATCAACAAGATGTCGGCCTAGCCCTATGTCATTTTTATTTATCAATTTTAAAGTAATTTTTCCCCGTAAAGTATATGAGGCAATATAAATGTCATAATTTAAAAATATAGGAGGCATGGCAGTCGCGCGTTCAAGGGGATTATCTTCGAAAACGGGCCACCTTGGCACATATTATAACAGTAAAAACAATGTATAATTTTATCGAAAATACACTGAATCTTGTATCATAATATAAAATGCTAACTCCGAAAACCGTTTTTCCATGAATAAAAACAGCACTATTTATTATAATAATTCCCCGGGCCCGTTTTCGCCACCGCGCTCGACGTCTATTTCTCTGTCGTTACGGTTTTCAAACTTTTCTCCGGTCATTTTAAGTTTTTTTGCGCATTTCGTTCCTCTACGTTTTTGCCTTTTCTCCGACCTTTCGACGCCGGGAAAGAAAAATGCGGTTCCCAACTAGTTATCACTCGACGTTTTCCCGCATCATCGTATTATCGCCCCGAACTTCCGAAATCGGCTTTAGCGACCTTTGTAGGCTTTTTTCGACGCCGTGGATTTCGGATTCGCGTTTCCCGGACGTTTTAACGCCTGACTGAATGTTTCTTTGTCTACCGATCGTCCCCGTCCGACCCGGACATTCAATCCAAACATGTGTATATATTATCTGCTGATATACCGTAACGGTGTTGTTATCTGAATAGTTTAAATACGAGAAATTTCGATCACTTCTCATCATCGATTCTGGGAGCGGGAATGAAATTTCAATACGGGTACGCCGGTTCGAATTCCACTCCGCCTATTTGATTTTTTTGATACTTTTTTATCCAATATCCGAAATAGTAATATATTTTCTTATCATTATAACTTTTATTATTTATTTATATATATTTCTTATAATTTTTTTTTTTCGTTTGTTTAAATTAAATTTTGTATCTACCTATTTTATTATATTAAATTATGCGTTATATAATAACTCTGTGACGAGTTCGTATTTAAGTATTTAAGTCTGACCCACTGATTCACAAAGTACCTAGGTAAATACCTATACTATAGATTTTACATCTCATAGTAAATAATTTTAAATGGTAAGACTTCCGTATAGTATTTTTCACAATTTTGAATTAAATTTATATTGATACTTTCGGTGAACTTCTATCATATATTATACGATTTTTAATCGGACTTTCGACTATATCGATCCGACGACAACATTGGTTAGGTATATAAAAATTCGTGAACGTAAAGTCCGAGCGACTACTTATATGTGCGGAGTATGTATATACTGTAGTATATTACACTTTTTTTTATCTTATACCCATATTATTATATATATTTGATGGTAAATATTTCTTGAAATTTTGATCAAATTTATAGTGATGCTGGGTAAAACCTGTTACTTAGATGAGTAACTCAAGTTCTTATAAAAATTCGAGAATAGTAAATTCGATCAATTTTCGGATTACTTACATATATATTTTGTCAACCTATTTGTCGGAAAAACTTTAGGAGTGAACGAATCTTCACTTCTAGAAAGTGAGCGTCAGTTTTCGCCGTAGGTGGAAAATTTTAAAATTAATTAATTAACAATATTATTTTCGAAAAAATACATAAACCGAGTTATATACGAATTGCATTCAAAAGTAATTCTACTAATTAGGTGTACTCAATAAAAGTTAAACTTACAAGGTGTCATACACAATCGGAGTTTTAAATTCAAGGTTCCGCACTCAAAAGGTATTAAACTTACAAATAGTCTCACATACAAGAAGTAGCATCCGGTAGGTGTTGCACTTAAGCTAGTATTTGTATATCGTATTAAAATGTTGATAAATATTTCGTCAGATAATAGATTTTATACAATGAAATAGTTTTCGTAATGGACTAAGCTTAACAACTCACGTAATATAAAACTACAGACGTTAGGTATAGTATGAGAAATCGGCTAGGTATGTTTATTTTTTGTATCATCCTTCTACGATATTCTCAAATTGATGGTAAATGAGAAAACTCGAAATTAATATTTTCAGTGAATTTTATAAATACAATATGTAGGTAAAAAGACAACAAAAGAAAATTATAGTGGTATATAGTATATAGGGCTACTACATATAATTTACAATGTACTTAAATATTTTTAATTGTTAGATTTTTGATTTTTCTCAAATAGCAAGTAAACCCCCTTTAAAAAACGGGATTGAGACATACTAAAAGATTTACTAAAATGTTTCTATAGGACCTCTCTCTCTTCCATGAGAAAATTCTAGTTCCACGGGTAAGGATACCGAAAAAAAAATTTTTAATCTACTTTTTTTTTTTAAAGTTGTTTGCATATAATACATATTATGTTGAGTTACAAATATGCAGGGCTTCAACGTTTTCAAAATGTATGCAGTTATAACATTATTCATTTTTGTTTACAATTTAGATTACTGTGCCGTAGTAAAGTTAATTTGAGTTCTGGTTGTCAATTTTAAATAACTTGAAAGAATTCGGCATTTCCAAATCTTATGTTTAAATTTTAAAGCCCTCGAGTGCTTGTTATTTTGGAAAAAAAACTATTTTTTTTTTTTTTTTATCATTTATTGGTGCATATTTGGCGGAAATATTTCTTGAGTAAAACACTCAAACATTTATGTAATAATATGCAGCTTTTGGTATTACGGAGTATTGTTGGCGTGCGCAGCATAGATTGTATTTCGGCCAAGTGAATAACGATAAAAACGATAATATTTTAAAGTGCGGTGTTGTGTTTTGTTCGTGCTGTATATTATATTATTATTGTTTATGTGCCTATTTCGTTTTTCGACATTATATACTTATAATGTACTTTGGGAAAAAAAAAATGTCATTATTGTTATCGCGTGGAGCTGCCATATAGACTATACTATTACCTGTTGCACGCCATCGGCGTGTTTACTGCGATCAGGTGCAGCAACAAGAATACACAAACGGACCATATGCCCACCAACAAACCGTCTCGTGCGATTTTTTACAATATTATCCATTGTCCGTTTTTCTTTGCTCCGGTACGAACTTGTACAATATAATATGTAAAATATAATATACATGTATAATAAAAATAATAATATGCAAGTATGTTTACACATGCTCGAGAGCTCTGGGCTCATTGTTTCCTCGGACAAGAATTTTCATAATACCAATATTATTATTATTATTATTATTATTATTATATCCGTCGAACGCGAAAAATGTGTTGTAATTTACCGTATCGCGTCCCGGTCCGCAATGTGGTAGGGCGAAAATATTGGCACGATGTGAATATTAACTATAACAATAATAATAATAATAATATACACGTCGTGAATGTACAATAATAATTAAGGCTCACGAGAAATAAAAATAAAACTAATAATAATAAGGAATGATAAGAAATCGATTTAGACACTTTGTGTACTAATAATATTGTTTTTACAGCGAAATGTCCTTGTTTCTGTCTCTCGCCATTGGATAGTAGGGTTAGCCAATGTCCACACACATACACGGTATAAGTAGTTGTAACTTGTAGGTTGTGTATAGTATATAATGATGATAATGTACATAAAACGCGTGAGTGTGTGAGTGCGTAGGATTCGTTTGACCTCTGATACGCTCGTGGCAATAGGATCTAAAAATAGACTAATTTATCTCGACCAGTGCTTCTCAATTTTATTATTATAACAATTTTTTTCTTGCGAAAAACCAGAAACCCTATTAGTATATAAGTCGTTGGGCGGGGTGATATTTTAGATTAGGTTAGGTATTCGTGCGCACACGATTTTTTTATTTTTTTTTTTTTTATTTCTTGGATGTGATTTTTTTTTTAATCGTTTTTAAAATGCATTTTAATTATTTGTTTACAGAGCTAAAATGGTGATGCGTCGGATTAAATTGCTTTCAAAAATGGAGCTGTTGGTTTGCAGGTATGTCTCCTATGATTATTGTATATACCTATACAATCCACAGTGCATACATTGCACCATGTTTAAAGTTTTTAACGGACATGCATCGCTTCTAGCTGCATTTATTTTATTTTATTTTTGTTTATTGCGCTACGGCTGTGTAATACTGTATAATATCGATAAATATTAATTGCACGTGGTCATGGACGAGTATATACGTCATGATTTGAAAATCATGTATTTTTTTCACATATATATATATAGCAATCACACGTCTTATTATTATATCAATCGATAAATTTATTACATACTCGTATATTATAATATAATATAAATCACGGTATAGTTATTTTTAAACGAATTTAGATTTATTTTCATTACGACTATTATCGAATTATTGCAGTAGTCTGTATATGGTATTTAATATAGTGCATCGATGATGCTTATGCAACGAGATAATCAATTTAAAGTATACTCTTTGTATAGGTATTATATGTAGGAGTCAAGTATCATTGTGTAAATTGTATAGATTTAAAAGTATATGTTAATTTAAAACACGCCTCGTCCGAGAGAGACGCCTATCGCGCCTAATAAACTTTTTTTTAATCAAAAATAATTCACATAGATGTAGGTACCTATAACATGTATAATATATATATACTTATACAGGTTCATATCCCATTGTCCTTAATGCGTCCTCGGATTAGGAAATTAGAAACTCAATTATATTTTTTGCAGGACTGTATTATGTTTTTTTTTTTTTATTTATTTCTATTTCGGTGTTAAACTGCTTCACGTCACGGTTATTGTTCGTGACGCCAGCTAGTCACTATATAAAAGGAGTAGGAACTCGCAGGACTGCAGGATTGATCAAGTCTATTAAAAAATATGTGCAGTGTGTCCCAAATTATTGCCATAGAATTTTTTTTAGCAAAACTTTAATTTTTAAAACGTTTTTTTTTTTTTTTTGTTCAATTCAATTACAAAAATTTTAAAAAAATCAGTTCATAAGTTGGGGGAGGACCCCGGGATGGTGATGGGGGGGGATCGTGGTATGACGTAGAACCACGTTGAACTGCCCTCCCACGGTGAGAGATGAGTGAAAATCCTTAACAAATTACTACTTCGGAACCGGGGATTTAACTGCTAGACCTCGAAACTAAAAATGTAAGTTTTAAATATTGCGCCACCTCAGATCCATATGGATGTGTCGTGGATTTTACTCGTATATAAGCACTATATAATAAATTCATAAATAATGCATTAGATTTGCATTAGATTCTGGGCTCCTGCAGCTGTTGTAAAAAGTTTAGTTACATGAACTTCAAAAAAAAATATGTTGATCAAAATATAAGACCATTGACCTGTAATTAATATAAATTTAGAGCTAATTAGTTAATTTTGTATGGTATGTTGGTGTTAAAATACTATAAAAAATTAGTATTATAATATACCACATTTAAATGGTTATACTACGAAATAGAAAAAAATCATGCCTTAAAAACCACTTTTTTGACGAAAATAGTTAACTTTTGTTTTACACAAGGTAGTAAATAATAATAATTAAATATATAGATGTATATGATCTCTGTATATTATAGAGACACCGATAATACTAATCAATTTCAACTTCAAATTTCACTGAAATACTTTACGAGTAGATATTATATATATTTTCTAACCTCTACATACACTATAAAAATATATTAAAATAAAAAAGATTTCCATCAAGTGTCCCTCTTAAGCGAAAAGATCTATCTTTTATAACAGAAATATTTTATAAATTGGAAAATAATATAAATATATTTATCATGATTACTTGTTTTTTTTTAATAATATTATAAGTAACGACCCTTATTCAGAATCTTTTTTTGAACTACCACTATCTGCTGTTGTATCTATATACCTAGATGGCTTTTGTCGCCTATAAATCCTATCCCAAGTAATGAATTGACTTCTTTTTCTGCATTGGTACATTGAAATATTTAATGTTGATTTTGATTTAATTACTAATGAACTAAAAATATCATCACCATACTAAATAGGAAAATGTTTTTAGCTGTATAGTTAAATTAGATTATCTTTATTTTTTTATGCAAACAAATATATTCAATAATATTCATATTTCATATTTGTAATTGAACAAAATGGTCGATTTGATACGAATGAGTAAATCTTTTACGTCATTTTCATAGTCAAAACGAAAGCCTGCTTTCCTATTCTACCATTCTAAAAATTGGTGAATTTCCTTTTCTACCAAACTAAAACAATTACCTATCTATTGATCAAAATCTAACTTCAAAATATAGTTTTAAATATGTAAATATGTAATATATTTTTATATAAATATTAAATAATTATCTATATATGTCGTCCAATTTACATTGCTATACTTAAACTCAGCAATTAATTCACATCATCATTAAATGATAAATGATTTTGGATTAATTAGTGCTTCGATTTCATTATTTTCTTTGTAATTACGATTACGAATTATATTTTAAACTCATCTTGTTTACTGTTGTTTTTTAGGGGCTGGAGGATTTACATATTTATATATATTTATATGTAGCGGCATATTTTTAAATCATAATATTTTCTGTTTATTCTTGAATATTGTTTATATTTTTTTATATACTTACCTACTATATTATATGACTATTTTGAGTAGTAAGTTAAATGTACTTTTGCCAATTTTGAATGAAAACCTTTTACAACATTACTTATATTATACTATTATTTACATTATTCATTTGTTCCACAATGACATCTGTTCGACCTTTTATAATTTACACAATTTATTTGACAACAATAAATTATTACCTATAGTATTGTAGTATATATAAGTACTAAGTATTAAATAGTATATTATATGCATAAGTACAATATAGTATACTTATATAGATAACACTGGCAGTCTATTCTAAATATGATTAAAAATATACATTTATAATGTTACTGGAATTTTTCTAATATCTTTCATTCTAAAATCTTATTTTAAAAATTAGAAATTTGCTATGCTGGCATATTCTCCGCCAAATTCTCTACAACTTAGAATATATTTAAAAATTTGAAACATAAACAAAAATCGTAGTTAGTCATTCTATTTATAAGATTTGTACATACCTATATTTCTTCAAATCTAATATAGGCACCTATATTCATCAATAACAATTAGTTTTTAATTTTGAAAAAAAAAATAAAAATGTTTGTGTGACGTAAATTCATAATTATGTATAGTAGGTAGGTATATTATGAATTTTCAATTCTCGGTACTTATACTTATTAAAATGTATGTATATACCTCCTATACATAAATTATAAAATTATAATGAAAAGAGTTGATTTTAAACCCATATCATTACTATTTTTCTGCGGAATTATTAATTTTTTATGCGGTTTATAGGCTACAGTATATGACATTGTATAATTATATATTCTTTAATAGTGGTATAAAAAGGAACATTTTCAAAAGGTGGCTGAAGTCTCAATTCTTTAATTATATATATATATATATTATATTATATACGTTCCTAACAAGGGTGCATTAAAGGGAAGGAAGAATCATAGGGTTTCATAGGATCTTGTGGATTCCCCCTCCCCCATTGATTTATAAAAATACATGATATACATAATATTAATATACCTATCATCATATGGAAGAAGGGTAGTTTTTTGGACAAAAGATAGAAAAAACACATTTGTGATCAGTCTAGAGCTCGGAGTTAATGATTTTTTTTTTTAATTTCGTCGACAATGATTAATACTTTTTATTTGGCATTTATATGTAATTTATAAATCATTTTTATATTAGTTTTAACCAAATTTAAAGAAAACCAATCACAATTTTATTTTATTTTTCATTCTTGATATAATATAGATATGTTGATCAAAAATTAAATATAAAACCATGTCTAAATGATATATATTTTTTTTTTTTTTGTATTTTTCAAATCTTTAGGTTATAATTTATATTATATATATTATATAATTTTTAGAGTTATATCAACAAATTTTAGACCATCTATGAAATGTAGGTATTAATTATTTTTTTTATTTTTTCTGTATGCAATTTTTCGACCACAAGACTTATTTCAATTGTTATATGCTTACATATTTTCCGGTAGCATGCCGTACCTTGTATTGGTACTTTAAAGAAGTCATTTTTAATTATTTAAATAGTTTTTTAATGTATAAAAAAAAACCACCAAAAAATGATAAAACGGAAAAACATGATTTCGTCAAATTCTGGTTTGTGTATTTCTTCGTAATCTCGAAAATAAAGAATCTTGAATCTTAAAATATTCATCGTAATATAATTTATTATTTTTTTATTTTTTTATTTTTCATAAATTTTAAATGTCGAGATTTTTAAGTCTTAAAAGAGGTAATTTTGGGTTTTAAGACTGAAAATGTAATACATGGTTGAATGTACGTTACTCTAATTATATTTTAAAAATCTCGATAATCGGTACTCAATTTTTTTAATGTCCACTTGCATTTTTCGACAACATATGTTATTATTTACAGAAATTTTCAAAAACTATTCACAAAGCATATTATATTTAACTATTATGTCGATCGACTATAATTTTCAAAAATATTTATTTAAGTTTTGGAAAATTATAGATTTTGAAACTTGAAAATAAAAGACTTGTACAAAAGAATAACAAAAAACTCGACACAAAATATTATACTGAATGTATAATAAAGTTATGCATATTACACCGACCTATATGGCTATATATAATAAATATTATTTTTATTTTAATTAATAAGGTCACGCTCAATCGTATTAATTCCTAGGTTTGTTCTTATACGGTTCAATGGAATTGGAATTTATTAAGGAGTGTATAGACAATTATTTGATTTATTCGCATTACGCCGTGTGTTTGTATGAGTGTTATTTGGTATTTAGTGTGTGTAAAAATATTCGCTATAATAGTGATGGTGTGTACACTCGCACGCACAAGCACATGTCAACTAATACGGCTACCGTATTTGAAAAAAGCACGAAATCCCAACATACCGGTTGATCCAGTGATGCGATAAGGATTCTGAAAAATTTTTTGGCCTTGATTTTCATAAAAATTCAAACTGCTTGTATGTGTATTTTAAGGAGATTTAGGGAAATAAAACCAAAAATATGGGAAATATCTACATAAAATTTACAACAAATTCAGATCAGTTTTTAAAATCCTTAGAAGACCATACAACTTAAAATAAAACTTTAGCTATTATTATAGTATTGAATGAGTGAGACTAAAATAAAGATACCATTAAATAAAAATTCTTACTAAAATTTTTTAGCCGTTTACATGCATATGAAATATATGCGTGACGTCATAATTTCGCCGCCGTCGCATATTCCGTATACCATAGCATGTAAATATTATGACTCGCAACGTTTATGTGCTTATATTTTGATTTAAATTAGTATAATTATATTTATATTATAATAGGTTTGTTTCAGCATAATGTTATAAATAAGTTATCATTGATATAACATATTATAATGAACGCCCGTAAAATAACAAGTTTGCAACTAGTAGTGATCTGCTGGAACAGTTTTCTACTATGGAAGATTTTGGTTGTTACCATTAACAAAGATGTAACCCATATTAACCTAGATTTATGCTTAGCACTTACCGCCAAAATAACTTAAAAAATGTTTTATTTTGATATACTTACTATAATTAATTAATTTCGTCATTTTAAGTTCAATTTTAAATCGCATAAAAAAGTAATATGTAATATGTAACAGATTTCAATCCAACAATAAATAAATGTTCAAATGTCGAAATCAATTCTATGACCTATATACAAATAATATATGATTAATTTTTCGACATTAATTAATTAATTATTCATTTGAAAAGGGTAAGGTGTTGTATGGTTCATGGTTATAAGTCGGGTTATGACAGTAATAAAGAGAAAGTGCATCAATTTTCTGTACCTAAAAGTGAGGAAGTGAGTGGTGGGTGAGTAGTGGGTTTTATCACAATTTTTGAAAGTTTTAATGTTTAATGGAAGGTATAAAGTAAATTGAGCGAAGAGAGAAAATTTTTTTTGATGTAGGTGGGTGGTATTATTTATTTTACCCTGATAAAGTTTAAATATTCAAACCGCCTTTGAATATAGGTATATATAATATATAGTATATATTATATATTAGTATACACACATACATGAATAAATATAGGTATATATATATATATTGAAGCTCCTATTAGAATCGTATTTATCGAAAGCAATGATTTATCGTTGCTTTCAAATTTAAAATAATACACTATCCTGCCCGAGAACCGAAGAGATAATGGTCCACCATCACAAACTGGACTACTTTTTTTTTTTACTTATATCTCTAATATTTATACTACAAAAAATTGAAAGTAGACTTGATCTATGTAAAATTAACTTCTCTACAAATTAATTTATTTGAATTTCATGAAAAAAAATTTTAAGTTTCGTCTCAATAAGGAAAAAACGATTTTTCCGTCCTATGAATTATATGTTACAATCAGAACTACTACTAGCGCTTAAGTTTGCTAGTCGCGCCACTTCAACAACGATAACGCGCCGAGCTCCAACCTTAGTAGATAACCGCAGTTTAAAATAAAAGGTGAATTTTAATTTTTAGATTTTTTATATAAATAAGTATGAAATAATACCTCTATAATATTATTAACTAGATCTATTAATACATTTGTTTATATTTCTTATCGACTTATTACATATAAATATAATAATACCATAAATGTTATCACTTATCAGTTTATAAGAACAATTATTAAATATTAGTATAATCACGAACTAAGATAGTATGGACTGGAAACGACGGACGGATTAATACGTGCAGACAAATTGTTACGGTAAATATCAAGGTGGGGGAACTATGCGATTAAAACGCCACCTAGTTTATAGTTTTGACGACATATTCATACGCAGACTACATGCTACGTACGTGTAGTATGGCATATATTCGCTAGGACCGCATGACAGAATATCGTTTAGATTACCCCACTTACTAATTTCACCGTAACAAAATATAATCGCGCCACTACCGTCCGCCTTCCTTGTCGTTTCCAGTCCATATTATCTTAGTTCGTGGTATAATATCTGCTTCAAAATGCAATTAAATTTACTTTTAGCATGTGGTTTATAGGTATAGTAATTGAGAATTTAAATACCAGTACACAGTCCATGTACCAGTGTACATTTTGTAACTTGGCAGCATTTTCTTTTGGTATTTGTTTAAAAATAAAACAATTTTAAAATGTTTTGCTCAGTTTATGGATGTTCTATAATTCTTATGAAAATAATATTAAAATTGGTATATAAAATTGTTGATATACATACTCTTCTTCTTCTCCTTCGCCTTCTCTCCCAACTATTTGGGGTCGGCCACCCTGGTCCTACACTTCCACTTAACTCTATCTCCCGCATCTTCTTCACTTACTCCCACCTTCCTCATATCACTCGCCA
>JAIPRL010004281.1:0-39580 GCA_025469235.1 Pemphigus obesinymphae
AAGGAATGAGTATATCAGAGGTAGTATAGGGGTAGCTTCGATAGTAGACAAAATGAGAGAGAATAGATTAAGATGACTCGGGCATGTATTAAGGAGGGATGAGACTGAGGCAGTAAGATTAGTAAGGAAAATGCATGTTGTTGTTAAAAGGGGGAGGGGAAGACCGAAAAAGAGATGGGGGTTGTATTGGTGAGTGATATGAGGAAGGTGGGAGTAAGTGAAGAAGATGCGGGAGATAGAGTTAAGTGGAAGTGTAGGACCAGGGTGGCCGATCCCAAATAGTTGGGAGAGAAGGCGAAGGAGAAGAAGAAGACATACATTGTTTTGAAATTAATAAACTATAAAGGCCAACACAACGAATAAAACATTAGGATATTATGATAAATTATAGATAAGATAATTCGGTTTATTGATATATACAGTGAAAATGGAATAAAAATACCACCGAGTACCGGTACACAGACTACACTGATGTATGTCGCCGTGATATTTACGCATCGCAGTCGAAAGACTCACTCACCGCAGGTAGACGGAACACAACTCGTTTGTGCACCACTATCCAAATATATTATTAAACAAATTATGATAAATGTGGGAATGAAACAACGAAATGCGCATGTGCAAATTGAGCACATTTCGTTGTGAACCATCGTAAATATTCGTCTTAGATGTATATATATGCCTTATAATATTTTGTATTTTTCACAATTATAGGTGGTACACGCCGCACCCTGGTCTTTGCAGTCTCCATCTATCTAATTGCATATCTATATAGCAAAATTACACTACACGAAACAATAAATGTTGTATCTGGGTTAAAAGTACAGTTAAAACACCTATTACCGACTTTAAAAAAGAGAATATTCTATAGAAAAGACATATTATTACCTTCTTATAAAATATTGTCCATCAATAAAATTACAGGGTTTTGAAAAAAGGAAAAATTTAAACGCTGTAATTTTTTCTATATATAATATTTTACAAAAAGGATATGTAATTTTCTAAAAAATATTATTTTTTTTTTTAAATTGGTAATAGGTGTTTTAACTCTAATTTTAACGTAGAAACCACATTTATTGTAATTACGTTGAGTGGTAATGAAGTGGGCGAGAGTGAGAGGTTTCAAGTATTTAGTATATAAAAGTGTGGACGAATGAATGCGAGAAAAGCTTTAGGTATACATTGTGGCAAAAGGATCCCAATTATGTTAAATAGTAAATTTTATAAAACTGTGCCGAGTCTTGCAGTGCTGTACAAAACAGAATGTTGGACAGTGGATGAAACGATAAGACTGAGGATGAGTAATGAGTATAGTAGAGATGAGAATGTTATAGTAGATGACTGAAATGATTAGAGAAGATAAAATTAGAAATGATTATACAAGATGTAGTAATAAGAGTGGCATGAATAGTAGAAAAATTTATAGAGAATAGATTGAGATAGCTTGGACACGTTTTAAGAACGGAAGAAATAGGAGCAATACCAAAAGTTAAGGGGAAATATGTGAATGGAAATGAGAATGACCATAAATATAGTTGGCGTATGTATTAGAGAATGATGTGAAATGAGTGTAATTGAAGAGGATTTGGGAGATCTAGTGGAATGGTGGACTAAGGTGGCATACACCAAATAGTTGGCAGAGAAAGCGAAGGAGAAGAATAAGAAGAAAGCCTTAATTGTGATGTAAGAATATAATTCGTTTTGTACATAAAAAATTATAATTATAACAAATACTTAAGACAAATGAAAGTCGATTTGATCAAAACCGACATAAAACAGAGTTCAATGTAAAATAAAAACAATTGAGATTAAGATTATGAATTGGTCCATTGTAGATATATATCTCTACGTATGGTGTTAACCAATTCAACAATACCTACGAAAAATGTTTATAAACTGTATTTAAGAAGGAAATTCCTCTATAGTTATTACATTTCGATTTGTCACATTTTTTTGTCTATAGATATGATTTTCAACTACTCAGAATAGTTCTTCTTTCCAAATCTCCTGGCATATCCTGAACATAAAATTGTGAAATTCTTATCATCCATAATTTATGAGCTCAGCTGGCATGTCGTCCATTAATTGTCAAAATGGTTTGGGTTTTTATAATTACATTATTGTATTGAACATAATATTTTTATTGACGGGCAATCTAATTATTTCTTCAGTTTATAATAGTATGGTAAGATTTTCATATGGGTATTTTTATTTTATTTAGATTTTTTCGGGAATTAAATAATTCTTAGGGCAATTATTAAAAACGACAAACACAACTCAATATTTTCATTAGTCATTTGGTCCATTGTTACAATATGAAATAAAAATTTGATCATTATTCTAAAATTAATTGAATTATTGAGTTTTAGTTCGAAATAAATCGTTTTTTATAAGGTTAAATTACGCAAAAATAAGTCAAGTTAATAATAATCAAATGTAAAAGGTTAAATGAAAATATTAAAACTAATCTAACTTTAAAATTTTAACTCTTTAATTTTTTTTTTTTAATTTTATTTAAGGGTTTTTTGTAGTACATAATATACTTATTACCTTTTATTTAAGTATTTTCAGTGCGTAGGTCATACCTTTATACATATTTTTTAGTGGAGCAGTATATATATATTTTTTTTAGTGCACATAAATCATAATTCCGATTATCGCCAATACTATAATATAACTGTTGCCAAACTAGTTTTTTAGATACTTTCAAGAGCATGTAAATATTTTTATTTTTTTTGAAACCATCTTTAAAGGGCATAATATATTTCTTTAAGCATACAAGATGAGTAGAAACTGTTGTCGTCTGAGATGATACACTTATACGTGATAAAATCGTGATTTACATCGAAAAGTACTACGCCATTTAATAACCTAAGCAGAATCAACGTGCTTCGAGGCAGTAATAAAGACCAGAGTTTACTGGAGAAAAAAATGTCTCAAAAATACTTTCATTTTGAAATGGCAAATGTTAAAATATTATATAATATATATAGATAAATAACAGAAAATATATTATAATATAGGTAATATTATTAATTATTATTTAATTCACAATATAGAATTAAAATAAACAATTTTAAACTTTTTTTTTATCCAATTGGCATTATTTCACACTAACTCCTTTATATATAAATATTCTTTTTAGAAAGTTAAAAATAAAATTATAAATTGATTAAAATTTTAACAATTTCTTTACTACTTATTTGACGCAGTGGCGTCATTAAGCAAAAAAAAAAAAAAGAAAAAGGTCTTCTCATTCTTCGCAATGAATACCCTTGCCGGTCCCCCTTAAAATGTCCGATAGGCTTTAAAAATCAATCGGGCCCGCAAAAATTAGTTGAATTAGTTGGCCCCACATAAATCTTAGGGTGGGGAAAATTCTCCATCCTGCCTCCTGCCCCCCCCCCAAATGACGCCACTGATTTGACGTTATAATAATTTGAAATTATATTTTTTTATTTATGAAAAGTACCTTCGTATTACCCATTTACTATACTAGCATGTTGAAATGTAATATTATTTTCCATTTTGAAACGTACAATTTATTATTTTGATATATATATAACTTTATTTTATTTTTTTATAAATTAATTTTAAAAAAAAATTTGGTAGAAATTTTTTTTAATATTAAATCATCGATTTATTTTACAATTTTTTGAAGTTTACTAAAATTTTAATTATTTTCATTAATGATAAATAGCCACTATAGGTTGTTAAAAATAACATAAATTAATTTTATGAATGAAAAATATAATCTTTATAATATTTTTATCTATTGAATCCCTCTATTATCAATTGTTAGGTAATGAACTACATTCTGTTGGTCATATTATTTAAAATGTTTATATTTTAAATCCTGAACATAGTATTCGTTGTCAGTGAATAAAAATACAATATTTTAAATTTTTGATTACTAATAATTAGTGTACATTTAATATATGATGACATATGTATGTTATTATATTCTTGTACTGATAATAATAGATTAGGTTATTTATCATATATAATATTAGGTATATTACATGAGAATGAAATATTACTCTATCTTTACACAACACATATACTATACCTGTAACCTGGAATTGGATTGAATATTACGTTATAGGTAGATTGGTTATGTATAGCAATGGTTTATCGCAAATGATAGTTGATGGGTGGATAGTCCGAATTATGAAAAATGGTTATTGAAAATATAAAGCATATTATATTACTTCCCCTCACAAATTTGGAAGAAAATTTCAATATAAGGTTCGAAATATGTTTGAAAAATGTAAAAAATGTAAAAATGTAAAAATGAAAATAATGTAAAAATGAAAATAGATGGATATAAAATCCATTTTCTATTAATATAAATAAAATTAATTCCAAATTTCGTTTGAAAATAAACAAAGAACTCATTGAGTTATCTTACGATGAAAATTTGAATACACGATTTACGGAAACTTCATGTGATAAATTTTGGCATTCCATAAAAATAGAATATCCAGAATTATAAAAACTACTATACATTAACATTTCTACCATTTTCCTCAACTTATTTTTATGAAACATAATTTTCAGCCTTAGAACTATAAAAAATAAATATCGGTCGAAATACAATCAAGAACAGATTTAAGAATGGAAATTTCAAGTACAAAACCTAATACGGAAACTACAATATTTTTATATATTTTCAAGCACAAGTTTCCCATTAAAATATGAATAACAATATTGTACATTTATTTTATTAACTTTTGTTTTTAAATGTATACGTATCTGTTTAATTATAATATATTTATGTATAAATCTTAAATTATAATTCTTATCCAATGTAAAAATATTAATAATTATCAAACCAATAACTTAATTTTATATAAAATTTTTTTTTGTAAATTATAGTTAAGAAAAATTAGGGGCAAGTTGAAATTTTGGATTTAATAATATCATTATAAATAACATTTAAAAAGTTCCCATGGATATCACTTAAGCTTCAAAGATTATCGAGATCAAAGTTGAAGTAAATATCTTACTTTATATATCTTATACTTAGTTAATACTATATAGTTAATAATATCTCACTTTCTATTTGTCGTTTAACAAAAAACGTAAGTATAAACATTATAGAAAAAATAATTTTCTTTAAAATAGTGTATTATTGTATATGCGAACAACCACTTTAAACTGTTATTTACAAACGTATACAAATATATGTACAATAATACGAATGTATTAATTTCCCTGGTTATAGTGTGGAAGGGGTAACAAAAAATGTATAACGTAATAAAAAAATTTAAATCCCGTCGCGTCTCACATTACCAAGTTTTATTGGAAATGAAAGTTCATGTCGAACTTTCGTAATATTATAATCTAGTTTTCTTTGTTTTAATAATTGTTAGTCTGATAGAAGAGAATATTGTCATGGAATTTTTTAATCACTCCATACAGCATAGATAAATAAGAGAACTATAAATAATAATGTTCGAATCATTTACGCCTTCCAAGGAATATTCGAACAGGTGTATGGTACTAGAAATGTATACCTAGGGCATCTTACAAATGACACCAAAACTTTTGATACGACCTACGGCGAAAAATACTTGAAAATAATGATAAAAGTTGTGTATTACTTGGTTATAATATCCAGAGCACGGTTGCGTCATAGGTTTATTCGATTGTGAAGTTTCTGATCTCGGTACGGGCAACACCGACACAGAGAATCGAGAATTGCATTTTATTTTCATTTTTTTTTTTTTAACAATTTTACATGGTACCGATAATCATACTTGTATCATAGAACACAATTATAAGGGACACTCTTCGTGATGACGGTTTGTTGGTATTTCCATAACATAATATTATTTTCATATTGTTGGAATTACTGTAAATAGAGGTTATATTAGTAGGTACTACTGCTACTGGGGATCCTATAATTCTGGATATAAGAAATGATATATATATCATACTTATTTACGGTCTCCAACATCCACCACACTTCACTACAGGACCCTCGCATGGTTTTATATCATGGTGATAAGAAAATAATATTTGTTATCATTCAAACTGATGTATTGCGATAGCTATAGTCATTTTATAGTCTATCATCAACTATTAAGAATTGACTGTTTTTAGGTTTTTTGAAATCGATTTTAGGTCAATTTGTTGATGTTGCAGCTTTTTGAGAAAACTGTTTAGAAAATAAAATAAAAAGCTTCCACAATGTAATTACCTTCTAGAATGAATTAGCTATCAGAAAAAATCTTTTAGCTCCAAAATGTCTTCTTTATTCCTATCGAAAAAGTCGTTTCCAGAAAAAAATTAAAAATCAATATAATTTTAAAATAAATAGATTCTTCGCTTCACTCATAGTATGTATTACTCATAAATTAAAAAAATGAATACTTTTAAATATGGTAGAAATTTGTATATTTTCTATATTGTAAAAAGTGTAAGGGAGGGGGAAGTTTGAAACTCCTTAACTCTCCTCCCTGTGTCTGCGGTCTTTTATGGCTTTATACAATAAAATGGCGGATACACCATTGGCTTAATTGGATGTTACACGCGTTTAAAACACAGCAGAAAGCCCCTTCACGCACATTCAATAGTACAAATTGTATAAATATCGTAAATTAACAATTTGGGTACCAATAGAAAAAACTTAAACTATGATCGTATGTAAGCTTTTTAAATTTTATTTGACATTATAGTAAATATACAATTTTTTAAATGTTTTTATATTTTTCAACGGTTCATAGAACATGCTAGAGTTCATTGATCGTAAAACACTAGGGTACAATCATATTATAAATTATCATATTTTTATTGGTACCAATATCGTTAATCTACGATAATAATTATGCAATATTATATACTATCGGAACTGCAAAAACACTATGTGTATCTTTTTTTTTTAAACAAATATCGTAAGTAATTTACTTAATAATAAAAAGTGGTACTAACACAGGAATACTTTTAAACTAATTACTTTTAAAATATATTAAAATATTCTATAATTATTGGACTTTAATTTTTCTTAAAATATAATAGAAATCGTCTATATTTTTTCCGTTAAAAACGGGTGTGTAGCATGCTCTTAGAGGACGTAGCACCCGCATTAATTGTTGTATCTGCCAAACCAACTGATATTATTCGAAATGTACACCCAGTATTGTTATCACAACTTTAATCATTTCTAATAATAGAGTAAATTCAATTCTTACCAAACTTATAGACCAGATAATCATCAGCTATGCGTTAGAAGAGCTTTTTTCCGAAATTGTTATTTTGTAAGAAGACGCAACTCCGTTTAAATTCCAATAATTTAAAAGACGTAGTTCTCATAATAAATAAATGTATTTAATATGTTTATCCTTATATTATCTGTTTTATCTTTACCTAGGTAGAATCTAGTGCTGTTATATTTATTTAGACATATATATATATATATATATATATATATCTGGTGTTTTTTTTTTCAGATAATTTTACCATTAATAATTCACTATAGGGTTTAATGGTGGACCGAACTCCTTAACAAAAGCTCCCCGGACACGCTTTTCGAGTCTACTTATTATACCCAATACGCTATTTGTATCAATGGCGTATAGCTTATGAGCAGGGCTCGGAAGTTATAGCACTAATAAAGTACATTTTTAGCACTTTAATATGCACTTAAAAACACCACAATAAGCGCTATAAATAGCACTAAAAATTGGAAAATATGCAAATTGAAATTTTTATATTTTACAACTTATATTTTTCATTGAATAAAATATAAAATATGGTGTTAGGTATTTAGGAAGTAGGTACTTGGTCCGGCTCTGGAAAATTTCCTGTTAATATAAATATGTAAAATGATTTTAAGTATTATTGTATAATAATATTATTAAATAATTTTAAATGAATTTATTTGATTTACCTTGAGAATTACACTGAATTATAAGATGTTTTCTTATATTTTCAAATTTAAACGATCTAAGGTTATTTGACAGTAGAATTTTGTATGCCGAGAATGACCGCTCAACATCGACGGATGTCACGGGTGCGTACTTAAAAAATGTTAAGTCATTACAACTTAAATCTTCAGGGAGACTATCTAAATTTCCAGATGTTTTTTCACCAGTTAGAACTTTTGATATTTTTATTAACGCCGAGAGACCACGATTTTTTTCCAATACCTGATTGAACATATATTGAACAGCTTTTCCATTTGGGTCACATAGAGTTTCAAACGATTTTTGAATATCTTGAACTATTTTAATTGAATCTGATAATGGTACATGTTGCTGTTGTAATTTTTCAATAGCCGAGGTTAATTTGGCAAAGTTTGACTTAATATACGTTAAGTTATTTTCTAATCCGGGTTTTATGATATAGTCTTGAGCATCTTTAATACTAACTGCATCATTTCCATCTAATAAGAAAATAATACGATGTATTATCCAAAAATTCTCGCAATAAAATATTGCCGCGATCAATTGTCCTTTATTATATAAAAATATGACTGTAAATAACACTTAAAACTCTAAATTAGCAAAATAGCACTAAAAACCGTAAATATGCAAAAACTAGCAAAATAAAAATTCATATACGACATCAGGGAAGTGTGAAACAAATTTATATCTTACTTTGAATGTTCCAAGACTACTCGAAAAAAATATGCATTTGCTAGAACTTCCGAGCACTGCTTATGAGGAATTGGTGATACATGGGCAGTCTTGTAAAGTATTTGAGTTACTATATATACATTAAGTATTTAGAATACTTTTTAAATACATTTTTATTAAAGTACCTATTTTTATAGTATTTGAAAATACTGTTCCATTGGTATTTTTACTAGAATTACAAATACTTTTATTTAAATATTTCTGAATAAAATTTCTTACAATAAGTTTCAATTTCAATAAATATCGTACAATCAAAATGAATTTTTAAGTATGTTTGTGTAATGTAATTTTAAATTTACTTTTATCATTTATTTTAATATTATTTTACAGTGTGATGAATTTGCAGACGGAGTTACGGAGATTTATACATAATAATATGCTGGTAATGGGTATAAGCGTAATAAAGTCTATGAAAATCACAACCGCCGCACGAGGATGACAATAATCGTCCGTGTGAAATGGGTAGGTATGTCTTAAAATAATAGTATTGAAATATCGTCGGAAATACAACGGAACATCGAGACTCGATTGACCCGTGTTTGTTTCGTCTTATAATAATTTTATTATTAGGTAGGTATATTATATTATATTATAAAAGAATATTTAATAATAAATATAAAAAATTATATGAAATAACACTATGCGTAACATAGTAGGTACCTATTGTAAATATATGAAAAATATTGGTAAAAATAATTATTAATTTTCAAAATATTTAAAAACTAAAATTTAAATTTTTGCAATAATTTTATTATTTATTATATTATTACGTCGAATAATTTAAAATTTAAGTAATACCACTGTTTTAAAAAATAAATGTAAACTGTAAAACCGTACAAATGTACAAAAGTATTTGTATTTAAATACATACCAAATATTTGTGGTTGTTCTTAAATACATTTTAAAAAAAAGTATTTGAAGTACGTCTTAAATATTTTTTATGTCAATGTATTTGTATCTCTATATATTTAAATACAATTTTAAAAGTATTTTTTACAAGACTGTACATGGGTATGCGGCCGTACTTACCGTATACCGTACACGAGAAATATAAACAATAGAACTATTTAAGATTGTTATAAAATATATGAATAAATAATTATTTTAAAATTGAAAATGCACCTAATTAAAACTTTAAATAAATAAACTCAAATACATTTTTTATCAAAAAAATGTTTACCCGAAAAATCCTACACGACTCCCATCCAAAAGTATATAAAACTTACTGAAAAATAGTCAACAGGTAAAATTATTTTCAAAAGTTTTGACATTTCAACCATACATATATATATATATATATATATATATATATAGTGCTATAGTAATTAATAAATTTTAAGTTTCTGGCATTATAACTTATCAATTTATAAAAATGTTCGGTTAATTTCGGTAAGTTTTCGTTGTACGTAAGAACACTACAGAGAATATTGAAAAACGATCTCTTAATTAAAGCACCATCTATTGTGAACTTTCCGTCAAATAACCTGTTTACCCCAAAATGATTACTTCTTTTATCTAAATACTTGCTCGAAGAAAAAAATAAAACGTATATTTTGTAAAACTAATAGATTCGTAGGTTGGATGTAACGAAAGATAGTTTTAAAGTTGTGTGTTGTAAGTTTGAAACGTAGTTTGAATGATTTTCGAGCGAAGCGACCAAGAATTTTTTTTGGGACTTGCAATTTTTTTTCGAATTTTTTAAATTTTTTATTCATTTATTAATTTTTAATTTTTTTTTTTTTTTTATATAGAATGACGTCCACTAGGTTTTTTCCCGATACATCACTGATTGTCACAGTCGGCCAGTCGGCAGATGTTACCGGAAGCACCTATAGCAAGTGAGAATGGCCGACGAAAATATTCGGAAACAAATGTTCGGAAACACCGCGGGGCAATAGTATAAAGCCGTATACACGATAGAGTCTGTTTAAAGTCGCGTGTCGACTAATGGAAAGATGATTGTGTTGACCTAATGAATGAGCCGATCCGTCACCGAGTGCGATTATGGTACCATTAAGATCCTTTTTATATTAAGTGCTATTGTTCAGCACTCGACATTAATTTATCTGCGGCAGCCGCTCTCTCTCCCCCGTAATTGAACGCGCAAACAATGCGAATTTACAGATTTTTATACGTCTGTCGCCGCGTATATTCCTCTTTACTTTTATTCTGTTTATTATAATTTATTATCATCGAAAATCCGACCGCGGTTATAGTAGAATTTAACACTAAAAATCCGGTGTATGTGCGTTTTCCTTTTATACATTATAATGCCTACGCATTTACTATATTATACACAGTTACAATATAATTTATCTATATATATATATATACCTATATTATAAAAAATGACTTGTCCTGACTGACTGACCGATTCATCATCGCCCTGGCCGGAACCGCTGAATAGCTATAAGGACGAAATTCGGTCTGTAGTTTCGTCTCACGATGTCACAGGTCCGTTCAGAAAGGATTTTGAAAGTTTTTTTTTTTTTTTTGATTTCAAGGGGTTGAATCGGGCAAAAAAAGTGGGACATTTTACACGTAAATCGTTTATTCGAGTTTCCCGGTTATAAAGATTTCGATTGCATTTAGTTTAGGTACGTAATTTAACTATTATTTTTATTTTTATTTTTTTTGATTGCGGGTCGTTGAGTTGAATGCAATAATCTCTTGTATTTTGTAAGTGAATTAAATAAATAAATATATATATATTTTTTTTTTATATAAATAAACGTTTTTTCGATTTTAAAATAACCACGGCGGCATGCGGTGTGCATATTGCCAGTAACAGTATACTGTGTTGCAAATTCGCATTATTTTCACAGATAACATTTAACATTAGGTATACTTTGCACGCCACCATTGACATTCGCACACTTTTGACATACATTGCGTTGACGCGTACAGTTACCGTGACTACGCACACTTACATAGTTGTTTATGTACGGTTCGTTCTATAAATATTTTAAAATAACATTTTTTACATTCTAATTAATAAGAAAAAAAATTCAATATGGTTTTCGAATTATTTGACATAAATGGTACAATGACATAAACTTATCCTTAAAATTGGAGCACCAGTAATGTTACTAAAAAATCTTAACCCACCTATAAATTGTGTAATGGAACTACTAGATTACAAGTTAAAGCTCCGCACAAAAATATAATAGAAGCCATATTTATCACTGGATGTGCTCGAGGAGATATAGTTTTCATCCCAAGAATAACGTTAATCCCAACCGATTATCCCTTTGAGTTACAGTTCCCTATCAAAGTTTGCTTAGCTATGACTATCAATAAGTCTCAAGGACGATCATTGAGCGTGACTGGCATTGACTTGAGAGAAGAATATTTTTCCCGTGGCCAGTTCTATGTCGCGTGTTCTAGAGTTAGCTCAGCCAGTAGTCTGGTTATTTTAGCCCCAAAAGGCAGTACAAAAAAAAATACAGTATATAAAGAGGTATTGAGATGAATGAAAAATAATAATTATTATAATAATACGTATAACGATTCAAAATACATTCATTTCAACTAAAAATCTATACAATTTTAACATTTCTCCGATTAGAATTGTATCTTACAATTCGTCTTCGAAATACTAAAATATATTAATTTTTTGACAATTTCTGGTTGTTACAACACACGGGCAACTCGGTGTCAAGACATCTAAAAACAACTTGTAATATAAAAACTGATAAAAAAAAAAAAATTATACGTAACACAAAATACTGTACACGGCGAAGCCGGGTTATTCAGTTAGTTTAATATATACGTATATAGGAACTTACGTCCAAAAGTATAAGTAACTTTTTGGTAACGATTTAATTAAATAATCCTAATATAATTATGATACACTTGTAAATATGATCCACTCTTGACCTTATAAATACATTTAAATATCAAAATATAAACCAAAAAAAGTAAAATGAAATAAATGTCATCATAAAACCCCTAAAGATTCTTGGCTCCACTCAGAATCTAAAATAATTAAACTGACAACGCAGGATAAGATTATACAAAACTAAATACATTTTTATTTAAAAAAAAATTCATTTAAATTACAACTATTGGTTTAAAAAATCTGGGTTAAGTTTTATCGTATGTGCAAAATATATTTAAAAATAAAAATCACGATGAAAATGTGATTGGAATTCAATGAGAATGAATCTAATAAGTTCAAAAACCATTTCAAAAAAAAAATGTATATATTAATAAATATCGAAATAAAAGTTTCAAAATTGAATACGTTTGAGTTCGTCTTGTGAATTTTATGTTGTGCTATCAGTGTGCGAATTATGTATAAAAATATTCAAGACAAAACTGCGCTGAATTTTATCTTGACATAGTTACAATAAATACATTTTTATCTATACAATTGCGGATAATTTAAAATGAAACTTATAAAAAAATAGTTAAGTGAAATATTTAATTTTAAAAGCATAAAATAAAATAAAGTGGTTAAGTAGGGGATTGAAGCACTTCGCTAGCGGGTATGGGATACTGATAGTGGCTACATTAAATTATAAACAACAATAAAATGATTTTGAGCTTAGATCGGTGTAACATTATATATATTTAGTACTGTCAAAAAAAAACTATTAGTTTATTTTATCACTTCACTATATATATATATATATATATATTATTTTAGTAATAAGTTATTATAACTAAGACAATATTAATTGTTATTTTAGCAATTTTAAAAATGTATACAAATTTACCATTAAATAGGTAATAAAAATCATTTTTTGTTTACGCTTAAAAAAATTACTGAAAAAATCAAATAATGACCTCTGGAAGGTATCTAATAGAACGAATTTTCTATCAAAAAAAACTGTAAAGTTGTTTTCAGAGAAAAAATAAATAAACTTTATTGTTAAACCCATATATATATATATATATATATATATATATTACCATTTTATAATCTAAAATACACAAATTCACTTTAGATTTATTTTAAACATTCTATTGATAAACGTTTACAAGTTCGTAGATTTTTATATTCCATCCCCTCTACAATTCCCTAAATATACTCTTTTATATAAAATTATTTATTTTTCAGTTCAACTTTAAAATTAAAGTCCTAAAATTTTTCCGCGATATTGGAAACACTGTGATAATCAATCACCTTAAAAAAAAAAAAAAATTCTGCAGGCATTTGAAACATTTTTTACTCTAATTTAGCCTTCAAGAAACATAGGTATATCGAATGCTTACATTTTAAAGGGTCAATAGGTATCAATCTAAGTTTTAAGAAATGCACCACAGACCTATTACTAAACTCTCAGCCCCTCTTCCCACAAAAAATGCAATATCTTCTAATGGCTTTAAAATCTAACGTGAAGTATGAATAGTAACCGGAAGAATACAATAGAGAGATACTGCGACCCGTAATTTTGTTTCTCGTGTACGAGAAAATTACGTCACTGTAGTGATACGCGTGCGCAATATTCCCGAGATGTGTACGAGAACGACAAACGAACTTTATAAACGACATATGATTTACATATTTGGAGAAGTTTTATGCTTACAAAAGTTTCAAAAATTTCAAAATCGTCCAATAGGCAATATGTGTATACATTATGTTAAATTATATGTTATTATAATATTTGATATATTACTATTAATTATTAATAGTTGATACGCACTAATATTGTACTTATTCCATTATTAAATATATAATTAATTAAAATTAATATAATATCTATATTGATATATAGGTACATTTTTAATTATTTTATTCGATATTTTTGGCTACCTATATTAATTATTACTTCGCCTTTTACGCATATAAATAATATAACTACTATATCTATTACAATAATAATACCATTAAGTAATATAACTTTCATGTGTTATAAATACATACCTAAATAATAAAACTTATTTTTGATGTGAATAATTTTCAATAAGATAAAAATATTATGTTTTTAGATACAAGTTTATAAAAAATACATAATCATTTTGTATCTAATACACCTCATTAAACCTACACTTGTAAAAGGTATTAGTGTACCATGAATTCAAAAATATGGGTTTCTGGTCACCAATAGTTCAAAATTTAAAAAAAAAAAACCCCTGAATCTAATATCTTAAATACAAACAAGTGAAAATTTCATTTAAAATGCCAGTACCTGTAATCATATATAGTTATATTTGTTTTTTATTTCCTCACTCCTCTGGTATACTCATGTTTACGTTTCTGGTATACCTACGGGTCGCAGAAACTGTATTTCGGTGTTTTAATTCTCGTGTACGGGAATCAGTTTACGACAAGTTTCTCGTTCTCGTTCTCGTGACGTTTTACGGGTCACAGAATCTCTCTATCATATACATTATTATACATGATCATGTATAATGTAATTTGAATATTATATGTTTATTGTTTAATGATTTACCGTTATTTTTCACCCATCACAATACCTACATGAGATTATTACATTTTTTATGAATAACCGATGGTACTTGTCCTTTTTAATCATTTATTTTTATAATTAAAACTTTTTATAGAAATTAAAATAGGTACATGAGAAATTATAAAAAAAATATGAGAATTAAAGTAAAAATGTAAAAATGTATATATATATATATATATAATCATATAACGTTTAAAAATGTTCAATTTTGACCTAGGTAATATGTTATTAATTATTATGATTTATTTTCAATTCAGTATAAGGATAGTATTTTTTTTATTATAGAAAAAAAAACGTTTAATTCCGATAAAAAAAATATAGGTTTTCTAGTTAAAAAAAATCAAACGTATAGATAAGTCATTGAACAATAAGTGTAAAAAAAAAACTGTATTTACTATATATAACCAATTCGTTTTAGAACGTTCGTTGGTACCTATTGCTCAGTGTTATTTATTTTATTTCACGTTCAACCTTACTCGTTCGCCAAGATATTGTCCTCAAAAGAACCGCGTATTGATTGGAAACTCTCGATAAATAAATTGGATCATTGTGGTTGAAATGTCACAATGTACCTACCTCATAACGAATCGACCGTATATATACGAGTATATATCTTACCGGTTTATTCTTCGGAAATTAAATTACATCAGACAGTAAATACATTTTAGATGTGTGTCGGCATGTAATATATATATATATAATATATTATATTTACGTATAGGTAGATGTATCTATAATAATTATATAAATAGTATATAAATTATTTATATACTATTGATTGGAAAGAGTAAATTAGAAATGAAAACGTGAAAAAGAGAAATTTAAAAACAAAATGAACATTTTATAAAATATTATATAATACTACAATATAATAATTAATGAATTTTCATACATCAGAAATATTCACGATACATATATATTTATTTATATTGTATCGTGTACGATAGTACATTTAAAATTTAAAACTGTAAATTCAAATTCAAATCATATAACATAATTATATATATATAAAATAAAATTTTATATATATAAAACATATAATTCAAATTTTGTATCCTGCGGTACTATTTTTCCGATGATACCTATACAAATAAAAAATCTGGGTACCTACCTAAATGGAATTACACTTTCAATTTAACCTTATATTATATAATTTATTTATAGTAATTAATAATTATTTATGTTAATATTTCAAGTACTTACCTACATTTGAAATATTTAATTCTATGATATTTCAAAAAATCATAAAGTAGGTACATATATTAATATATGTTCAATAATTATTAATTAACCCATAAATTAATTCAATAATATAAATAATTAATACATGTTATTTTTTATATGAATGTCATGACTCATTTATAATTTGGGGTAGAAGTGATTAACTTGGACATGAATTTATTAATTATAAAATAAGCAATTCAGTCTATTCTCAATCTCAAACAACAATTAAGTTTCATAAAATAGGTATTTGTAATAGGTACCTATTTATATATTATTTTGTATGACAAAATTATTATAATATTAATAATTACTAGTACCTACTTCTACTATATGATAAGCAATTTCCAAATTATAAGTAGATGGGCACTTAAATGTCAAAAATAAAAATTATATTCATTTTTCAATAATTTATTATAATTATTATAATATTATATTATATTATATTATATTATATTATATTATTATTATATTATTTATTATAATTTATTATTATAATAATTTATAATTTATTATAAACCTATTTATGAATAATAGTTATAAATATTATAAATTCTACATAAATAGGAAAGTCATTTATAATTTGGATTGGGTAGAATTTAATATAGGTACCTAGTTTTTATTTTTTTTTATAATTTTATTTTTACAGATAAATAGAAAAATAAAGTTATTATAAGTTTTGTATCAAGTCGTCATTATACTTACATGATTAAAAAATGAAAACCTTTTTATTTTAGGCTTCAGAAAATAAATAAAAATCCTTAATTTATCATATGAACTTGCATAAAACTAACTTATTATTTTGTTGATAAGTGTATGTGCTGGGCATGTAACTAGCTATGATATTTTTTCTATGAGGGGGTCAAATTTCTTTGGCCCCTTCAGTAGAAGATGAAACCACTTTGCTCATTGGGTAGGATGATACTGATGCAGGTGGATATGTTATTTGAAGGGAATTTCTCCTAATTAAATTACTTTTAACGGAACTCTGTCTAACAGGTATTATATCTATTTTTTCTACTAAATAGAACTAAAATAGGTCAACTATTTTTTGAAAAAATAAATTTATAAAACTTTTTTGAAAAATGTATACCTAATATATCTAATATATTATAATGATGAAATACAGTACTTTGTAAAAATATTAAATTTCTAAACTAAATTTTTCGGAGTTTTGAGGAAATTTTTTTGACTTCCCGGTTTAGTTTTTTCTTACGTGTATGTTGAAAAAGTTAGAAAATTTAAAAATAATTTCTTCAAAGTACCATTCTGATCACATTTAGGTACTACCGGGAAATTAATAGATACACCATACACATTGTGTAACAATTTAAATAATAATATTAAGAATAATTAATAATTTATTTATTTATTCAATAATAATAATAATAATAATAATAACAAAAACAATATTGAATCTAGGGTGCAGCAAATAGTGGTTTTGCTAAATGCAAAACGTATTCTCGATTTCAGTAGGAGTGAAAAATGTATTAACGATATTAAATGTAAATGATAAAAATACAAAAACATTTATAACAAATAAATACCTACTTAAATTGACTTTACAATTGTTTTTATGAAAAAAATGCACATGTTATTTTATCGACATATATCATAATATCTAGGATTTTGTCATTTTTCTCCCATTGACACCCTCCAAAATTGTTCCTTTAAAAAATGAATTACTGAAATTTGAAGTCTTATCTATATTAATGCGTCATTTTGATGAAAAAACAACGTAACGTTTGTTATTATAGTTACCTATATACTATATACCTACTGTCATTGATTATATGATACTATGTACTTAGTGATAACTGATAGTTAAAGCATTCACTGCATCTAAATCCTATGTACGCATATATGGATTGAATCACCGTCTTTTGGCGAAAAGTTTTTTTTCAAAACGCTAATGAGGTTGCTGACTTCGAAGGGGGCCCGGTCCCTTCCCTCGGCTATATATACCTGGTGTGTGCTTAATTTTATCACTAAAAATCCTTATTAAACTGTTTAAAATAGTTTAATTTACAAATTAAATTTTTCCAAACTAAATATCGTGTCAGATATTAAGAATTTAATTTCGATACATACTTTATATCTTTTTATGCTCTAAAGTCTAAATTGTGTTTTGTTTTTTTGTGTATGGATACGTAAATATTTATATGTTTTATACACAAAAAGTAATGATAAATTAATTTTATAAAGCTTATATTATACAGACTGCATGTAAGCGATACATAAATATAAAATTAAAAATTAAAATGAACGACCAGATGAAAGCGTTCATTTTTTCAAAGAACGTGAACGTAAACTTGTTCGTTAAAAAAAAAAAAAATGAACGTGAACGTGAAATTCCTTTTTTACGTATTGAACGTGAACATGAACGAATTCAATTTTCAAGTGAACGTTCCGAACACCGATCTCATCTACCTACGTTTCACATTATTCAAAAAACATTATTGAATTACGCATAACAATTTTAATAAACACTTAAATTTTTAAAAATTTACATTTTATCATAAAAATATTTATTCGAAATAATTCAAATACGATGGTTTTTTTTTATATAATATAAATATTCTGGTAAATATTTTTGTAATATCAACTATTATACCGATTTGTGTACGATGGATAGAAAAATATATACCCAATGGAGTATATTCAAACTTTAAATCGAACCTGCTACGAGTGTACAACGTAAAGGGATGGAAAAATAATAATTCGGATTGTATAAATAAATATTTTGCGCGAGAAAGGGTAAAAAATATTGTGCACCAATATACATTCCTATATATATATATATATATTATTTATAAACATTTTATAGAAAATTCTATTATATACTCTCAAAAGCAATCATATAGGTATTCAGTAAACTGAAATGTGCAATGTGCATTGACGTCGCAGGCGTTTTTATCGTTATATTGTGCAGCGTTTCCCGAAACGTGTTCGTCTTTCGCTGAGCACAACATAATATAAGACCTACGAATGGGATATTTATCTCGTCGGGAAACGAATTCATCGTATCTTATTAAAACTAGGGAAAATATCGGTTTAGACGGATTCGGACGTAATTGACGGTCTTAAGTCGTATACGCGGAAATCGATATAATGTACCAATTTCCACATTGCTGGAATGCGGCCCGTCGAGCACTGTACCGTTTGTCGAGGAATTTCACAATTTATTCCATTCCCGTTAAACCGCGAGCCGTGTAGTTGGAAATATTCACCTGTTACTTGGGCCCGTGAAATTTCGGCGGAGCCCGTAACGACGAGCGGATATAGTGACGGTTTCTGTGCGCGTACTCTAACGTGCTCGTACCATGGACTTATGGACACATAGACCCGGTCGAATGATAGCTGGAATGCGCATGTAATGCAATGAAGCTGACATACCTATTATGTGCCAAAGAGAATATAGACTGACCTGCGGTCATTTCATGGTAGAGAAAATATTCGTGGAAGTTTTTCCAAGAAATTATAAACATTTACGTAACGCCGGGTCGTTTGCCGTATGTAAGGAGGTATAGGTACCCGCATAATATGTTTTAATGTAATCATAATAAATATTATAAAAATAAATATTTATTTTCTACTTTCTAAACTCTACTATAAAATAATATAACTTTATGTATACATAACTTTAGCACAGATAAAGACAACAAACTAACATAACGGAACCAACATGGTTTTTAAATCCTATTTATGAAATTAATTGATAAGATATACGAATAATATCCTATCACAACATACAACAATACCAACAACAATAGGTATGCAAACATTTGAAGCGGGACAAATTTTCATCTGGCTAGTCCAATTTTACTGTAAAAATGCACGCACTAAAAAGCTTGATACCCTTTTTTAAAAAAAAAATACAAGATAATTTGTGTGAATGAATGAATGGCCTCTTTTTTCGTTTCATCGGGTCGTATAATTATAGAGGCGTTGTCCATCGTAGGCATTCAATTTTATTGCCTTTGGTTTTAGTAGAAACCTATTTAAGCATAAAAAAAAAGATTATCAAATTTTTTTTCTCATAATCATATTAGCGCATAAAAAAAAATAGGACTGCAATAATATAGTCTGAATCCTTCAAATGACGCCCCTGACTAACGCCGTGCTCAGGCGCAACCAACATTACATGTCAGTAAACTGGATTGCTCATCTCAGAGAGGTTCATATTAATTTTCTTATTCTTATGAGCACAGACCTATACTGGTTTTTCGGTCTTTCGACACTACATTTGCTGATTTTAAAATATGTCAAACTTATATATGCATGTATATTTTAATAATATATAATTTTGCTTTCAATTTCGATTGAACTATATCCCAACAGCATTGAAATAAAAATACAAATGAATTGGTTCATTATTTTCCTATATATTTACAAATTCTGTGATCATCAGTTATAGATTATAAATCATAAAGGTATATTTGTAAATATATGTTATAATATTACTATTATTTAATACAGTATAACTATTTGGAACTTATTGGTAAAACAATTATTTTTTAATTTGTCTGGACACTATTTTTTAGTAGAATGTGTCGAATAGTAATGAATTATCTTTGTTTTTACATTTAATATATCTAATACCATTATTCTAACCTACAAGCAAAGTGCTTCCACCTCTTTTTCGTTCCTTGTTTTCATTTAAATTATAATTTTTATTCAATTTAAGTCATATTGCTTCAAGGACTTTTTAAGTTTAAATTTGAAAACTTTATTATACAATTCGAATGACCTGACAGCTCAGTGTTCAGCCAAAGTGTCTAATATTATCAAATTCCTACATCCACGCTTATATCTTAAACAAAGTCCATTGATCCATTGATCGAATCACCTCTGAAATTTGTATCCTTGACCTGTTGAAGTGAAATGATATATTTAACATACAGACTTTTAAAATTCAAAGTTAATTTTTGAAATTTTGGCCAATGAGTCTGTCAATGGTTTAGCTAGTTTATATTTATATAGCAATGTTTTCAAATTAGGTTAGAGCAGTATAGCTATATATATTGTAAAATCGCATTTTCTTTGCCCTTACTTTTAAACTTTTTTGAAATAACGAGTTTAGTCAATGAAAGACTTTTAGCATCCACTATTTCATTTTGAATAACTGGAATAGACGTCAGCCATGTACGTGTTTCTCGAAGATCTAAGACCTAAGGGATTTGAATTTCAATGTGAAAGAAACGTCCTTCAATATTCGTCACAACGTTATACCTTGAACTTGTCATGTTCGGTAATAATCTAACTTTAAAACTTTTGAGGGATACATAATCGTCCTATAATTTTATAATGTAATTTTATTGATGATGATGAAATGTGGTTGTTAATAAAATTGACAGTTTATACGTATACGTATATCTTAATCGATTAGTCGTGATATTAAATTTTAATACCGACATTCTAAGCTTTTATCCATATACTTTCAATCAATCAATATCAAGATAGGACACTATAAATTATGATGGATAGTAGGAATTATTAAATAATTAATAATACCTAATATTAGCCTTAATGATTTTCAATCAGCTTTTAACTATAAAATAATTATACAAGATATTAGTATATACCTACTCATTTTATAAACAAAATGCTGACTAAAATTAATTTTCTTAATTTAACTGCCTGATTAATACTTTCTATTATGATTTACTGTGTATAATGGAAGTATAATTATTGGATTATTTTTTTAATATATTATTTGGTATATTAGTAAATATAATAATTAATATTAAATAAAATATATAAATATTTATTTTGATGAATTTTGAAGAAAAATTAATTTTTTTAAACTGTAGTTTCATTATTTACAGAAGAAAAATTGGAGTTTGGTAACAAGATTACAAAAGCACAATGATTTATAATATAATTTATTTTTATATATAAATTCAATATTTCACTTATTTAAATGAATTTTTTTTAAATGATTCAATTAGGATAAAAATAAGTATTAGTTTATTAGTGTATTGACTTCAAAATTTTAATTTTTATAATAGCTCACTTCTATGAACAAAAAATTAATAAAACTGCGAATTCTAAATTAAAGTTTCATTAGTTATTATTTTTTAGACAAAATAAAATAAAATAATATTTGGTTGTTAACTACATTAAAATGTATTATTTGTATTTATGTAAAGTTTAAATTAATATTAGTTAAAGTTTTCTAGTAAAAATGGTTTTATTTGCTATTCCTATTTTATTGTATTAAAAACAAATTTAAAAATATGATAGGTTTTTTTTTTTGTCAATAAGTATTTTGAAACATAAAAAAATATTTTTAACAAGATTTTTATTATTATTAAAAAAAATACTACAGGAAATTAATAATTATAAAGCTTAAATTTTGTAAACAGATGTTATAATCTTGCAACAGCTGCGTATAAGTCGAGTAAAATATATTCTTGTAAACTAACTGTTTTTTTTTTTTTTAATAATAATAATAATAATATTCTAATTATAAAAATAAATTAATGAAAACTAAAGTGATGAAATAAATATTTCTCTGTGTTATATAAAATAATTGTTTAAGCACAACAGACTGGAAAAAAAACGTAATCGATCGAATTTATGAATAATAATTGATTAACATTTGAAATAATATTTATTCAACAATATTTCCAATATCGACGTGCATCAGATAAATAGTTAAGAATTTATCCTTTTTATGATTGTGTTGAACAATATAAATGTTAAGTTAAATATTTATTTATTTATTATTAATCAAAGCCCAACCAGGCAGTATTTTAAAAAATATGAAAAATATATATACAAAAATAAAGATAACAATAATTAGAACAACAAAAGTAAAAACAATATTTTTAAAATGTAAAGTAAAGCATTCTACCTGAAAATGAGGATGAAAGTGACTTAAAAAGTATTAAATATTTTTTACTGACTTGAATGAAAACATTGTAAATTTTACATTTTCCCGTTTTGGAAGATTAAAATCAACTATCCTTGATAGACTACGGCACGTAAAAATTTGTTATACAAAGCAGTCAGATGACAGATGTATTCACTATTCTACGAGCACGAAAAAACTTAAGGAACTGAATAAAATGGTCAAATATTCAATCTTCACCAAACAGAACAATTAGACAGCGAGATGAAAAGGCAAATCTCAGAAAAAAGTGAACAAAATATCATTATTATATACGTCAAATGTATCTCAAAAATCATTAACACTACAAAAAACTGAAAAATAAACCACCCACCAACTTAAATTTTTATTATCGAGATGTTCGCAGTTTAAATAATAAATTAAATTAAAGAAAAATCATGATATTACATGAAATTTGTATATTTACTGAAAACTAGCCCACAAATAATGTTATGTCATCGGAATTGGGTTTTCATTATTATGATATATACTGCAGATATAGGATAATTCAAACAAGTTTATTACCTATAGGCGGTGGTGTACTTAATACTTATCGCTGTTTGTATAAAAATTTTCATTCAAAACTTATCTTAATTGAAAATAATAGTGTAGAATTATTATTTGTACTTTTAAACATTTCTAATCACACTATTATTATTGGCTCTGTTATTTTTATGGTAAATATCTTAAAAAATACATAAAAAATAACTAGAAGTATAATGACTATCTCGTTTTTATTATACTTTGTTTTTTATTTTATAAATTTAGATAATATATTGTATCATATTGATACTTGTTTGTTATTTTGTATTTATGATGAATATTATTATTATTATTGTTGTATTTAAATTACTGATAGTGTACGTATTATATATTATATTTATGTATAAAAAAAAAACTAGTAATTGAAATTTATTTCCGTAATAATAAAATATTATTATTATTATGGGCAAATTGATTCATCTGATTTATTATCCTTACTGAATTTCAAGGTCTCTCCCCGTCAAAACCGTTCTAGCGTTCCTTTTCGTGTCCCTATATGTCCGAGCAATTATATGAAAAATGAGCCTATTAGGCGTTTAATGTTAATGGCCAATGAGGATCCCTCTAAAGATCTTTAATTTTACTATTTGTTAATCTTTTTTCGTTTTTTTTTTTAAATATTAATCTACATTAATGACTTAAATCTAATTAACCTTAGTTATCTATCATTATTTGTAATTAACTTTATACTCTGTTATGAATGTTATTGTAATTATGTAATTCGTAATACATTTTCAAAAGGGTTTCAAACCCGTTTATTATTATAAAATAAAATAAAAAATAAAATTATTATAAAAAAATCTATTCTGAGCGAAGTATGTGTACAATTCAGGATATCTGTTTGAATTATCCCATGTCACCGTTACGTGAGGAAACCACCACTCCTTCGAATTATAGATTAAGTCTGTTCGTTCCCTCTATTATATTCGTATTGACCCCACCCTCATTTTCGCATTTACGTCATCTTGGGCGACATGGATGAAACAACTATATTACATAGATAAAATAATCATTGTGCTAAATGACTTTGATTATTATAACTGTATAAAATTGCAGGAATGTGACGTAGTTTGGGCAAATGGGCAGTAATAGTAAATTCTAGAAACATCATGGTGAACATGCCTGTTCATTTAACCATGGTTTGTAGCAACCACCGAGTAAAGGCGATAAGAATATAATATAATTTATTACATTTTTAAGTCTTAAAACCTTAAATTAAATTTATTATGAATTAAATGTCTCAAATTTGAATATTGCTATAAAAATAGCCTAAAATTGGGAAAAATCGTTTAAAACTTTTTCGTATTATTATTTTACGCATATACGTTTGTGGTAAAAATGTCAAGCCTCCAGAATCAATATTTTCGAAGTTTTTACCACAATCGTGTTTATCGATTTTTATGCTAGTTTTTTAATAGTTTTTTCTTACGCATTTATTGAAAAAATTGAAAAAAAAAAAAATCGAAAAATGACCTCTCTAAAGTATCAACTAAATACAATTTGCTACCAGAAAATAATGCTACATGTAATAATTGAAGCGATTCATTCTTATAGAATTTTTGAATACAGACATAAAATAAACAATTCATTGTAAAACTAATAATAAATTCTTCGATTCCTTCAGAATCTATAAGATGCTAAATAATGTTATTAGTTATATTTTTTTTTAGTTTCGTTTTCCTAATATATTCATAAGTTAATAAAAACGAGAAATTGTAATGCTAGTCAATATATAATTATAAATTATATATTATTTATTAATAAACATTTCCTCATAAGGGAAGATTACAAATTAGAAACTGTTAAATTTAAAAATAATATTGATGTCATTGTGATAAAATTTTATTATCAATAAAACAATTAATAGATTTATTGACTGGTAATAAATCTAATTTGTATTTTTTAACCATACTTCTTGCCGAGTTGATATAAGTAGATAAAACAAGTCATATATTTTCAACTTATATTAAAAACCTAAAACAAGAATTTCATAACCATAACCGGAAAATGGAAAAGAAAAATTTAGATTTTAAAAACCAATTATTAAAATTTATAAGTATAAAAAAATGGTCGACAACAAATATATCAAATTTATTATATAAGAATTTAATAGGTAGGTACAAGAAATATTACTTTTTCATTATTCCTATTTAAAGATATTTTCGTTCGTATTAATGAACCAAAAATCAAATGATATTGAAAGTAAAACTATTTTATCAGTTTTAATGAAATAAAAACAAATTATTAAAGCGGAAATTGAAAAGTAAAAAACATTAAACATTTTTTCTCGGATATTGGATTTTCTTATGCAATACAAATAAAATCTTAATATAAATATTGTTCCAACAAAAGTATTTTGTAATTATTTATTTAAATTATTTTATAATTAAATGTAACTATATATATACATGATTAGACCTTTAAGATATATTGTAATAATCGTTAGATCGAATTTATTTTTAAAATATTTTAATGTTTTTTCAGGAACTTTATTATATAGATTTCAAGTTTATTAGATAATTTAGAAACTTAATCACAAAATTTCTGCCTAAACTGTTTACCTATTTAAGAAGATGACACACCATCCATTTTAATAAGAAGTAATTGTAATAAGAGTTTAAGGTTCAGTATAAGCAACTATTCAGAAATTTTTTAACAATTATAAAATGTTAAGCTGCATTTTAAAAGTAATCTAAAAATAGTCCTATAACCGTATTACTTTTTACTATTGCGTAATCATGGCATTTGTTTAAAAACTTACTTGCGAAAAATAAATTTAAGAAAAACAAATTAAAAGTCAATTTAAATTGGTTTTAAAGGAAATACACTTATTATAAAATAAATAAAGGACCATAATTTTGAGATGATCTCATTGGTTATTATTGGTACTTAAATATTATATTATTCAATATTATAATTATAAAAAACTTAATTTTCACTTTTTTAATTGACATAACTTTTTTACAAATTAATATTTTTCAAAACGCCAGTGAGATTGTTTCAAAATATTATTTTTATATATTTTTAATAGGTTTTGTAACTCTAAAATTATATTAAAGGGTAGTTTCGTTTGTTTTTTTTTGGAAATGTTTTTGTTACTGCATCCTCTTAAGTAGTCTTATAGTTCATAAATTAATTTTAACTACAATATAATGACTTCATACATAAATACTAATATGAAAGAATAAAAAAAAAATGAAAATACAATACACATTTTCTTTAAAATATATCGTACAAAAATTATTATTTAAATGGTTGTTTGGAGACAATACATAGTTAAAAATCTATTATCACGGATATTTTAATTATGTTAACTAAATCTAATATCACTGGGATAATTACATAAAAAATTCAAAATTAGATGTTTTTAGAAATACAGTTTTTACATAAATTTCCTTAAAAAAGGATGGTGCATTTTTTTTATTACCTAAAAATGAAGTTTCTAAGTAAATTATTAAATGAATTACTCATAAATAAAAAATTCTGTCTACCTATTGTTAAAACTATACTTCATTTAGTATGAAAATGTTCTGGATAACGTTATTTACAAACTGTATTATTTAATTAACTTTTTCATAAAATAATAAATTTTTATGTATATTGTAAAAACTAAATTATCGATTATATATTCTAACTAATATTTAATACTATGATGATAGTACGATGATTAAACAAATTTGTATGTATGATCAATTCTTAAAAATGCTCTAACGAACGATTTATAAAATATAAAATGAAACATTTTCACACTAAGCCCACGATATAGTAAAAAATTATTTCAAGTACATTTTTGTAAATTAATTTACGAAATAAAATAATAATGATACTTACATTAAAAAGTTCCACATATCAAATGCTTATATATGTATATATAATATTGTTAAATATAAATTTTTTTTAAATAAATCTTTTAAAATTGCTTTTATAGAACCTTTCTCAATGGACGTGCTGACATCTATTTGACACTTTTCGTGTAGTTATATAAAAATCTATAGAAATATAATGAAATATAAGTAAGGGTGTCAACGAATTATTCATATTGTTATCAAAAATGGAAATGTCGTAATCATATATTAGTCTTAAATATCATTAATATATTTTCATATTACCGACAAAAGTATACAAGATATAACAGAGTAGCATTATAATATTATAGCGTAATATGTATGGTGCTTTTGGTGACCAAATATCTTATAGTAACCACTTTTTTTGATTCCATTTACTATGTAATAACGTGTCCAACTGCAATATTATTAGCCTGTGATTATACTAGATTTAGAAAAAAAATATATACATGTAAACAGAAGATTTCTGCCAAAATAATCGATGCGATAACCTCTAATCATAATATTGTGGACTGATGATATATGAGAATAAATTATACAATAATTTACAGAATATTAAGTTATTGATCGATTAAATTAATTAATATTGAATCGATATGACAACAAATAGGGGGATTATTCAATATTTAAAAATCAAATTACGTATTTACTGTGATAGGTCCGAAACACCCTACTTCCACATCCAAGTACTAAAACATAAATAATTAAATGTCGAATTAAAATTTAATACATGATAATAATTATATTATTTGGAATTAAATCCACCAAATTATCGAAGAATTCACACATTTATTTTGAAATAATAAGTAATAAATATATTTAGAGCACGTTAACAACAATATTTTCGTTTCTTTTTTCTTTTAGTATAAGTTGGTAACTAATGTACAATTACGTATAAATTATAAATAGACTAATAGAAGATGGAATCGTGATGGATTTCTATTTATTTCAAAAAACTACTTACTTGTCATAGTTTATATACATATTTTGGTGAAGATTATGATATTATATTGTCAATTGAATGATTTTAGTTCATTAATTATTTAAGAAATTATCTCATTAACTCCCTTTGTATAAACTAAATATTATTGTATATTACGTTACATTTTATATCATCGAGTATACTAGGTTTATTTACAACCAATGAAATAATAATGTTTAGTGGACAAAGTCAGTTACATAATGCATTTTAAGATAGTATTAAAATTGCAATTGGTTTCATTAACAATTTATAATATGGATTCATTACCTAAGACAGAGTTCGCAAATTTTATTGGGGTCAAACGTATTGTACGAGTATGTGCAAAGTACGTTTCGTAAAGTTTAATGAAAAATATTAATTCTTTGGAGCACATTTTTGCATATTTAAACATTTTCGTTTGGTATTGATTATTTTTATTTCGAGTTTAACGATTTTAATTGTGTAATTTTAGTTTTTATTTGTATATTGTTATAACAAATTTACTTTGATAAAAACACACTTTCCACAAGCGTTTATCTTTTTTATTTTCAATATACATAGAGACCTATACATAAAACATTCAGAGACTCTTTCATTTTTATTACATAATTTTTACTCTAAATCTAACTTGGGTATGATTTTGTTCATACGAAAGTTATTACTTTATTTTAATAATTTTAATTTTGATGCATAATATACTATGTTGTGTATAGATAACTTAAAATATATCTAATTAATGATAAAATATTGTAACACTTATATTGTTTATAATTATATAAAAGATGAATACTTTATATCTAGATAAAAAAAATATGAAAAATTTTTTTATAATTTTTTTAATATTATTTCTTTGTTGACTAATATATGGACTAATTTATTAGATGATATATACAATATTACGTAGGAAATGTATAATCCATGATTTTTATCGAATCTATCAAGAATATTGTTGATCATATAATTTTTTATTTTTTTTTTTTTATAGGTACATATTACTAAAAATATACGTATTCGATTTTTTAACATTTAGAATGGTTGTCTTTCGTGTAAATAGATTTAATATTTTACATTTTACGATGTACAAATATCGAGTTTGAAGTTCATTTTCAGTAAATATTCATACAGAAAAAACCATCACATTTTCACAAATCCAAATATAAATTTATACACATATACATTCTTTACGAACAAAGCCATTGTCATTACTGTATTATTATTTAAAATAGAATTATTTAATTTTAGTATTATCATAATCATATAAAATATACACTCGTAAGTTGATTAAAAGAGTTTAACTAATTTAAGGGTCTACTCTGTACAATGATCTGTTCAGTATTTTGCATGTGTTATAATCTACAAAAACCTATGTGTTATTTTATATATTCATAATATATATTCAGTCTGAAGTATACCTACACCATTTAAATACATTATTACGCATTCACACATTATACACCATTAAGATAGGTAATTAATTAATATTAAATTTTTTATTAAAATTATACTATAAATATAATATTTATTTCTTTTATAGCCGAGAATTAATTTCCAATTTTTTTGTAAACGTTTCAATAAATATAAAAAAAAAATATATATATATATATGTACTTATATGGTACATATATTATAATATACCATAAAAGTCCTTTATCTATCGACTACATTTTCTTTATAATATAATATACTTCTCAGGATGTTATTTAAGTACTAATTGGCCTGAAAATAGTCAAATAAACTGTTTTAACAATATCTATACCAATTATTAAATATTATGAAAATTTATACATTCATTTTTAAAGAAAAATGTGAATAAAGTTTTATTTTATATAAATCAATATAGGTTATTTTTAATATAATAATCTATTTTAAGACATTTGCATAATATTTTGAAACGATATACAATATACGACAACAATATACATGGCAGTTATAAATAATAATATCGAATATTTAAACAAATCTTTGCAAATATATTTAACAATTATTACATTATTTTTCTTCAAAAAAATATTTAATTTTTTTAGTAAAAATAATTCATTATTAATATCTGATTATATTCATATTGGGTACATTTTATTTTATTATTCATTGCGGAGTGTTAACTGAAATTATATCAAAACAGTTATAAACGACTAAAACTCGAAAATGACAATGACATAATATTTTTATTGCTGCACACATTGTGTATGTGAAAGCGAAAAAATCAATTTTACCTACTGAATTTCGGATACGAGCGGAGTATGAAATGTTTGATGTAGTTAGTAAAAATTGAATTAGATTGAAAACCAAACGGAAATTTGTTACATTGAATCAAAACTTTAATTTATGTAATAGATGCATTCAAAATGTTATGACATATTTATATACTTGTTTTATATGGACAAAATATATTATATTAACTATTATTACTGACTATTTTGAGTGTTGTAATAGTTTGATATTTCAGTAAATAATCGATTATTTTTAATTATAATAGTATGTAAATATTCGATAAGTAATTTATACATTTAAGGAACATATAACCAAATGTATAACAGTTGAAAAGCTAAGATCATATATGTTATATTGATATACGGCGTTCATTTTATATATATACAAGGGGTATTTTGAAATGATTCTGTCAATTAATTACATGGAATATGGAGCAGTTGTTTTTTGTATCTAGGCATAGGTGTTGCATAGATGTTGCCTAAAATTGCATTTTGGAAATTTTTTAAATGTTTATCGGTATACTGAACTGAAAATTTTGAATTGAGATTCAGGAAACATGAATTATTTTCATGTAATTATAATGTATAATCATTGATTATAAGTTTACTCAGTTACGAATAACAACTACCTATTTCAAATTTAAAAAAAAAAAATGTTTCATTTTAATTGTTTCGATTATATTTTGACAACGTAATTCAAATCTTCATTAGTAGTTGTTTTAATTGAATAAGCAATGTTTCTAAACCCAAAATATACCGAGTTACAGCTGTTAAAAATGTAAATCATAATTTATTTTTATAGATATAATTTTAAGATTGTTAATCGAAACTGAAAAACTCATAGGTAAGATTTTAATTCTTATATTATGATAGTTATTATGTTTTTCAAAATTATTTACATCTACTAAATGCATTTTTAATAAATACAACCTTACACCATTTAAAATCATATGTTAAATTTGTGTTAAACGCGTATGGACAATAATTTATACTTAGTAAAGATTTGTGAAAGAATTCTTGAACTTAGCTAAGAAGCTAAGTAAAAACTTTTAAGTTGAAATTTTTATTTTAATGAAAATCACAGGGCAGGTTTAGAAAAACAAAGAAAACATTTAAATTAAAAAAAAGTTAAACTTCCCAATTTGAAAAGATTTTATTTAAATTCATTATTAATTATCTTTTATTCTAAGATTTATTTAAAATGTAAAAATGTTAATTATAAAAATAAACGTAGTACCTACTGGATGTTTGTTTTGGTATTTTAAATTTTCTAGTGTAATTTATAATATTGTGCAAACATTATAAAACACTTAAAATTTCCAATGGGGTATGAAAAAAATGAAAAATATATATTTGAAAAATGATTGCAAATAAATATTTAAAATTATTAAAAATCAATTGTTTTATACCATAGTGTTAGATAAACAGTTAAAACAATATATTTTTAAAATGTATAATTGTATAAGAAAACACTAAGAATATTTTATTAGTGATTAATCCTAGATTTTCATTTAATATGATAATTTTATATTTAAACTATTTTTAAGCTATTTATTTCTTAAGGATAAGACCTTATAATATAAGCTATGACCTTAGTTCGCCATAAAAGTATACAATTATTATGATCTGTAGAATAATTTGTTTTCCAAAATGAATAAAAAATTTTATAATGAAAATAAAGCATTACGATTAAATTTAAATTATGTGACTGAAAAATTATTTTTATAATATTGTGGGTTCTATAACAAATGTGCACTAGAATCATGTTTGAAAATTTTAGGTAAAAAATCTCAGAACCATTATTTTAAAAATCTACAATTAACAATATATGTATCTAAATACAAATAAAAGTAATAATATACCTATATACTTATGTATAAATTATGATTATTTCTTCAAAATAATTAGTGAATATATTATGTAAAAATTAAATGCACTTTTATGTAATTAAGAAAATGCACAGAAATTTATTTCAGAAATAAAAGAAGTAATAGCTTATAATATTTATTAGATAAAAAGATAAATAAACTACAAAAAGAACTATTTGACATCAAATACTATTTAATAGATCAAATTATTAAAACATAAATACAAAATAAAAATACGATTTTATTCATAAATATATATAACAAATTATTTTTGTCCATGTATATAAAAATATTCCCAATACCTATTAAAAAAATAATAATAATAATATTAATTATGAAATGGAAAATAATATACAAAATTAAAATAATATTTAGTATATAAAAAAACACCTTTTTAAGATCTAAATAAGAATGTATGCTTTATACAAACATCAATATGTAAATATAATTTCATTTTTTATAGAATTTAAAATTAACTACCAAATATTATTTCATAGACTCAGATAAATGAAAACCCACTGAAAAGTTTAAAGTTTGTATTTATAAAGTTTGAATCCTTAACAAAATTCCATAAATTGTAATCTTATAAAATTGCGTTTTTTGAAGTTTTAAGAGCCTGAAACCGACAATAACACATATACCTATATACCAATAAATCAATAATCAGAAGAAAATAATAGCTGTTCGTTCAGGCGAATCTGGGGAACCGCTAAACTCAGAATACGACAAAAATCGATCGATGTAGAAATTGATCCGCGGAATACCGGTGGCGTGATCTATCGATTGAATTAGACGGTCAATAAAGAACGACCGAAGAATATTGACACTAATACAACAGTAGAGCGCGTGATTATTAGAATCAACTTAACTAACCTATTTTTAATAACTCGTAAAAGGAATAATAAAGGTCGAGGAGTGACGGTAATAAACTAAAAAGGCCAACAAGGGCATCAACTACATCATACAATACACTCAGAACATCAGACCAAAGGGATCGAGTACATACGTATAAAAAAACGGAAACATCAAAATCAACACAACCGCACAAGTCATACTACACCACCACCAGGTAGTAAATACTGACAGATTTGATGGCGAACGGCACGCCGTTTCCGACCATTTAATATATATTTATAAGAGTTTCGAAATCGGAAATATCCTGCCGTGGTAGGACTGTGACCCAAAGCTTTGCAATGGTGCTGTGTATCAGTCAGGCCTTATTATCTACCTGACTCTCCTCAACTTTTTACAAGTTTTGTCAGAACTCTCCTAAAGGTCACTATTTAGTACAAGACGTTATACCCATCCACTTCTCTGACCGGTACTCTCTACTACAGATGGCACAAGTCGTTCACTTCAGTGGACTAGTTCAATCTTTCATCGTTCACCTAAGTGAACTAGTTCGTTCAACGATTTGCGTCGTTTGCACCGATAACCGTGTTCATTCATCGGTCATTTTGTTCGTCGTTCATTCGTATGGTCATCGGCGTCTACTTACACCTATTGTATGTTCGTCTCTCTTATCGTTCATTCAGCTCACCGGTTTCATGGCTAAATAGTTATCGGTTCTTTGTTTTATCGTTGACGAAATGATATACTGATATTTATGAATAACTGTCAACCGAATTGGATGTACTTATTACCATTCATTATATAATATTATAATATATAATCAATGCTACTATCTATTGTTTGTTGAAGTATTTTACGAGAAAACGATCCGAATGACCCTAATGAACGGGTTCTTGAAACGACCCGATTCGAACGAATCGGGTCACCCCGCTGACCCGTTTTGCCCAAATATAATGAAGAACGATTCAAATGAACGATATTACAATACGAACGACTTGTTATCAATGAACGATATCGTTCATTTATTTTGAACTAGTTCATATCGTTCAACAAAGAGAACAGTTCATTTGGACTCGTTCGTTCACGAACTACACATCTCTACTCTCTACAAGTTATATCAGTTCTCCTTTCCTAATCTTCGGTGAACGTCAAACGAAGATTCCGCGATCGAGGAGCAATGGATCCATCATCATCTGCGGCCAGAAGCGAACGTCACGGAGACCTTCAACTCTTTCGCCGGAATCCAGTCACCAGGCCACTCCGATCCGTTGTTATGGGTGGTTAGAATCGAGCGCACCAGACTCCGTCAACCCATCTACCGAAGTTGGATTGCATAAACACCTGCCGTCGAGGAACCTATTTGTGCGATGGACGACCAACACCGTATGGACCTTCGGCGTGGGACTACAGTCGACCACCGTCAGTGGAACATCTCGCCGGATCCTAATGACCCGGTTATCCGGGGTCATCAAGCTGAACACACTGCGGACCTAATCAATCCACGCCGCACTGCAGAGACCACACCGTGGACTTATAATCAACCGAGATCAGTTGGACCGTTCGGCGCGACACACCGTCCACTGCGTAAATATATTCATATACATATTAGTGATGCACAAAGCAAGACCAAGACCAAGACCATGGCAGTCTTGGTCTTGGTCTTGGTCTTGGTCTTGTCTACTTAGTTTTGGTCTTGGTCTTGGTCGTGTTGACTCAATCTTGGTCTGGGTCTTGGTCTTGTTGACTCAGTAGAAGTCAGTCTTGGTATTGGTCTTGTTGAATGAATCTAGGTCTTGGTCTTGGTCTTGGTCTTGCAAAATTCTTGCAGCCTTGATTTTTTTTTTTTTTACCAAAGTTATAAATAAGAATAAATAATTTATTTATACGTACACAAGGGGGGATACAGGGAGTAATGGGGGTAATTCCCCCTCTCCGTTCACAAAAAATAATTAGGTAGGTATCTGTGTAGTTGACTGTTTTTCGAACTTTCAAGAAATAGTAGAATATCTGTTTACCCATATATTCGATAAACGATATTCATTTCCGAAAATATTACAATAGGATATTGATGATTGCATTACGAGAAATCTGTAGATTTGGTGTGGAATCATAAATAATGTATACCAAGAAAAAAAATGTAATAAATAACGTATTTAATTCATTAATTTTTATTTTATTTAAAAGCAAGACTTGCAAGAGTCTTGCAGTCAAGTCTTAGTCTCGGTCTCGGTCTTGCATACATTTTTATTTCAGTCTTGCTATGAAATAGTAAAATCTTGGTCTTGGTCTTGCTAGCTCTAGTACAGTCTATGGTCTTGGTCTTGGTCGTGCATTTTTACAAGACCAAGACCAAGACCGAATTTGCCCATCACTATCTGTATGTCAATTTTAAAATTTTTTTCCAGTGTTATTTTGTAAAATGTAAATACAATTTTTCCTATATAAGTTACAACAATAATATAATTTATAATTCTTCTAATCTTTGTGCAGGGGTACACTATTCAAATTTGATTTTTTTCTTAATATTATGATCAAAATGTTAAAAAGTATTACTATTAATGTAATTAAATATCATACTTTAAATTAATAAGAACCGGAACCGGAACCGATAAGAACCGGAACCGATATATATATATATATATTTTTTTTTTTTTTTTAAACCGGTACCGAAACAGTATCGCTATATTTATTCTCCAAGAACCGGAACCGGAACTAGTACCGAAAAAAGCAAAAGGTTCCAGTCCCTGGTTGACAACACTGCAGATACCAGTGGTATCAGTTATTTATATAAAAAATCAAACAATGTTCAGCGGTTTGTCTGCACGTCAATGCACCGACAATATAGCGTAACAAAAACAGCGAATACAAAAATAACGACGTCAAAACAGCGAATGACCAAAACGGCGAATAAACATTTCGTGTGATGATAAACAATGATGTTTATTTTATTTTATTTTTTTATTTATTATTTTTTTTTTTATCCTGTGAAAAATTTTCACTTTAATTTTAATTTTGGGTTATTACACCTATTTTTAGCTTCTGAGATAATTAATTTATAAAAGGGTTGATTTTCAGTTTTTAATTTAAAAAATTTTATTTTAATCAATTTTTTTTAATAAATAATTATTAGTTCCTGTAAATAATAAAAAAAAAATGTTTGCATTAAAAAAAAAATACAAATACCATTTATTATTGTTTATTTACAGGTTGGAACAGAGGGTTCAATCATTTATTAGGAGCATGCCGCCCAACACTGTGGAAATTGATAGAAGTATTAATAAAAGAGCAAATAAATAGGTACCGACATTAAACTAGTTCATCTGTCGTCTGGTCAACAACCAATAAAAAAAAAACGAAAAATTTATAAGGACACTGCTAATAGAATTTTTGAAATTGTAAATGACTATGAAAATAGAAATATTCTCGATTATTTAAAGGGAATCGCGTTTAACTTAAGTCTCCAAATATAACCTATATTTATCTAAATAGGTATACATGAATTTTTGAATTTTTTTTTATTTAACAATAATTGTTTTTTTTTTTTTAATTATAACTGTCATTTTTTGATATAATATAATAATTAAAAAAATTGCAATACTCTGATAAAAATAAAATAAAATCTATATTATACTAGTATGTAGGTATTGTTATTTTTTATAATATATATTTTATTTTATAAAAATTGTTTATTCGCTGTTTTGGTCATTCGCTGTTTTTGCGATTCGCTATTTTTATCATTCGCTGTTTTTGTTACGCTATTTTGTCGTGATACCATGAAAACCACGGACGTGTACATAGAGGGCAGATACGCAGAAGTGGGGGTTGGCTACCCTAAAGTATCGTCGGCGAAGTCGCGATGGGTACCTAACCCACTATGTAACATCCGCTGTGTAACACTCAAAAGGAATTCCACACTCGCAATTTTTTTCACAGGCAACGCCTTGCGGATACACCTATAAATATATAAAATGATAAACTAAGGTATCAACGCACATAAACCGCTGGGTCTGGAGACTTGAAATTGTACACAGAGGTTCCTTATACAACCGTTACAACATAGGCGAGCACTAAGAAATGATTTTTTTTTTTTTAAAGGGTGTTGAATTTAAAAAAATTTAAAGGTTTAATAAAATACGTTATTATGCTTCTTAATGAAATTTCAAATTTCAATATTTTAAACGTTATTTTGGGTGATTTACACTTAAAAAGACATTGCTTCCATAGCAAGTTACCGCCTAAAGGAGTTGAGCAATCACGGTTACGCTTTTATATGAGTGAAACACAGCTCATTCAAGTTGCCACGAAATCTAAATGCCATCGACACTCCTACGTGTAACATTAATAAACAATAAATGATGGCAAAAGTTTTCAAAGAATGTAAGCTTATTGTTTGGGATGAAAGATCAATGTCACATAAGAAGGGATTGGAAGCTTTGAACAACTGCTTAAAATATTAGAGAAATTCAAATTTAATAATGGGAGGAGTTACAGTGTTACTAACACTGTTAGTATTTAGACACATTTTGGGCAAACACTACCAGTCATACCTAGAGGAACACGAGATAATGAGGTGGAAGCATTCATAAAGTATTCGTATGTTTAGCAAATAAAAAAAAACTCTCCTTTATAAAAAAAGATGAGAGGGTATATTGGAGAGAAGACAGTAATGCTGGACATTTTTCTGAACTTCTCTTAAAAATAGGAGTTGCAAAATGACCAGAATCTGAAGAAAAAATTACTTTATCTCCAGGATTAGGTACAGTAATAATAAGTACTTAAGAAAATTAATATTTTGGTATTGAAAATCTCAAAGATTAATCCAAAGGTTGGTTATGCGAGAGAGCCATTTCAACATCAAAAAATGGTACAGCAGCAGAAATAAATAAAATATCATTAGATTCTTTTCAAGCAGAGACCATGGAATACAGATCTGTAAATTAAGTATTAAAAGTGGATGATGCAGTTAATTATCCAGTAAAATCCTGCATAATCAGGCATTATATGGCTACACTTTTAGATGGAGGAAAGACAGCTCATTCACTATTCAAATTTTCACTAAATCTGAATGCCATAGAGATTCTTTAATCCTTAAATCTTGCTAGATTTCTACCACATTTGTTAATTTAAAAAGTTGGTACTCCAATATTGCTTCTAAGAAATCTTTATCCACCTAAGTTATGCGATGGTACACATCTGCGTGTAATTGTTCTTCAGAAAAATCTGATAGAAGCTAAAATTATTACTGGATCTGCAAATGGCGAATCAGTTTTTATTCCTCGCTTACCCATGATACCATCAGATTATCCATTCGAATTCAAGAGAGTATAATTTCTCGTTAAAGTGTATTTTGTTATGACCATAGATAAGTCGCAAGGTCAAACGTTGAAAATTGCTGGAATCGATGTCAGAGAAAATTATTTTTCTCATGGACAATTTTATGTGGCATGTTTCTGAATCTGCACATCATCAAAAATTTTTTTTATTTTGGCAACAGAAGGAAGAACATCAAATGTAGTTTATAGGAAAGTTTTGAAATAATTTTGATTTTGTAAATTTTACTCACAAGTTTTTAATATTTTTATCATGTTTATAATATATTTTTTATTTTGCTTATCTTTTATATTATTCATCGTTAATAAACTTTCGTATACATTTATTTTTATCTGTAGTTAATTACTATTATTTTTAATTTAGTGTTGTTACATATTAAGAAACCCAATAGACCTGTAAGAACTCGGAGAAAAAAATTTAATATTGATATATATATTTTTTTTTTCCAAAATAAGGGGGTTAAATTTTAAAAACTTTAAAGGTTTAATAAAATATGTTAGATAACGCTTCTAACTGAAATTTAAATATCTTAAACGTTATTTTGGGTGATTTAAGACATTGCGCTTCCATAGCGAGTTACCTCCAAAAGGAGTTGAACAACCACAATTTTTTTCCTGGCAACGCCGGGTAATACAGCTAGCATATAATATGTATTGTTTTTGTATTTGTTGAGGACTAAAATGGCATATCGTAGCGATAAACCAATAATTAATTTAAATTAATTACACCACCGCGCACACACACACACATTAATATAAGTTCATGTTATCTGTTGTGAATTATTATTGTTATT
>JAIPRL010004282.1:0-39575 GCA_025469235.1 Pemphigus obesinymphae
CGACAAAACGTGCGACCGACGATCAGACGGCACACTGTCAAACACACCCATACACGGGACGATTTGGTCTGTCAAACCTGGTTGGACGACATGTTTGACGACAGATCGTATCGTGTATGGGCCCCTTAACTACGCGGACAGCCGTCGGCAACGGTAGCGGTAGCGATCACATGTCTGTTTATACGTAGCGTGTAAAGTGATATAATCTGCCGAATGCGTATACATAATATTTCATACTTTTTTATTTGGGATTTTTGTAACGTAAATTTACGTGACAATGACCGCGGCCGACTGCTAACGTACACGAACGGCGACGGCAGACAATATTATATTATGTTTAGTGCAATAATTAAAAATCGTTATTTGAGCGTGATGTGTACTCTGCGGTGGCAGCATCGACGTGGAACCGGTCGTACCCCGTTGCGACACGTCGGTAATAATCGAGAGCACACGCAACGGAGCAACAGCCCAGCAGCGATTTGTGGCATAGTCTGCATGCGCGAAACGCTACCTTTCTTTGAAGAGACAAGGTATAGCTATTTTTCTAATCTTCATTCGTGATGAACAGTTTTTATCCCCCAAAGTATGCTCCAACTCTTTCATTCCACTGGCTCCACAGAGTGGACAGCATGGTTGTTCACTGCAGGTCCTTGACACGTGACCAATCTCTCCACATCGCATGCAAACTCCTTTGTGATCTGGACCAGTACAGCCAACTGCACGATGGCCGAAAATTAGCACCTGAAACACCTATCGGAGAGTATCCTAGGCCTCACATTACATACACTCCAACCAACACGAATACTACCTGAATCGATCATGTGCTCTACAAGCTTCCGTGGAAGAGTGACGTCAATGGCCCGTTGTCCAACTACCACCTTCCGCATTCAGGCATTCTCCCTATTTTAGTAGCATTTAGGATCAAATAACCTAACCTAACTGAGTGAAATAAAAATGTTCCTGTTCGATTAAATTCTAATCGAATTAGGCAAAATATATAAACAATACAAATTTCTAAATACTATTCTACAGTTTTGGACCTTATACCCGATGTTAGTCGTAAGAACAAATTACAATGATTTTAAGATTCGTAACAGCAAACGGAAAAAAAAAAATAATCCTACAAAAGTTAGAAGGTACAATTTATCATTATTGAATAACATGATACTACTGGTTCTAATATGATTTATGTTTTATTTGAAATTCTACTTGATGACAGAGGTGATAAGGGTACAAATTATGTGGTCCATTTGGATATTTGTGTATGATTTCATAAATTGTCTTGACGTTTTTTAATATTATTCAAGAAATGTTTGTTTTTTTTCTGAATCGACTAATTGTTAGGATGTCTTATTGAAACATAAATAACTCAACTGTGATACCACTAAGTGCAACTGGAGAAGTAGATTAGATCGCGTCAGTGACGCCGAAGTCCATCTATTTCTAGGACATTTGTCCTACATATAATGGGTGGTGGTTAGGTGGGTGGTAGGTAGTAAGAACTAAGATGAAATAAAATAATAGTATAGTTTTTATTTTATTATGACAATATATTATTAAAAATATTACTGTTTACTGTCAAATGTAAATATATTAAAGAACTCGCTAGCCGTAGCAAATTCATTGATCGCGTCACTATATAAATGCGATTACATAGGTTATACGTATTTACGTACCAACTACCTATATAAGTAAAATTTCCACGATTATCATACTTTTTTGGGAGAATACACTATTTGGCTTTTTTTTTTTTTAATTATCACATAAAAATAGTTTGAAGGTAAATGAGAAAAAGAAGACATATTAATAATAATTGATCATTCAATTCTATAATAATTAACATCAATTAATCGTTCACATTAGTATAAATTAATAGAGATAAACTAAATATACAGGTATATATTTTTTATATTTCGTGAACATTGTTAATAAGTGTTACACTTAAATCATGGTCATGTAGGAAAAATTTTTTAATAGCATTAAAAAATATATGAATTGACTATTACAATTATTTTTTTAACCCACAAATATTGTAACACCAATACACATTGACATGTAGAAATTATACATAAATACATGATTAATTTTGTACTTATTACATTTTGTTTCATTCAATAAGCCAAATAAATAAATCGCGTATGAGCTTATAAGATTGAATAACATTTGAATTCAGTTCTTTTAGAAGTATATTATCTAAATAATTCATTATCAAGTTCTTCTGTATATACGTTTATTTATAAAAGCAATAACTAAATCTTTAGGATATTGTTTTTGATATGCTTTAACTTTTTTCTTTATTTCGAAAAGTGCAAACTTTGTAATATTTAAAAAAAAACCAAATGTAATATTAATTTTATCATAAGAATCTTTACGTTTCCTCAATTCTACAAGTAATAAATCCATTATAACATAGAATAAATTAATTTAAAATGATTCTTGATTTCCAAATACGGTGTTACCTTGATTCGTCATATGATAATTTTTTTTTATTTGCTGAGATAACCTTTTATTCTTTAATTCCAAATGTTTTCATGCCTAGTTCTTCATAATAGGAAAACACGTTATTTCTAAGGGGTTATACATAGACAACTTTTCCATCACCTGCGTGCGCGAATTGTTTGTGTGTGAGTAGTAAATGATTATTAGTGTGTATGCGTAATTCACTCCCGTCCCAAAAACCAACGCAACGACCATAAGGGGGTTGAATACTGACCGTTTTAAAGGGGTTCTGTATAGGCAATTTTTAAGAAATTTTACGAAAAGTAAAAATCTAATAATTTAGAAATATTTACAAATTACATTTTCAAATTAATCTAAAAATAGCCCCTTACCCAAATAATTATGTATTGTTCTTTAATCACGACATTTCTACCTAAAATACCAATATTTTGTCAATACTACAGATCTATCTAATTATCCAATAATAATTCTGAAAACAGATTCAAATTTAATATGAAATTTGCATGTGATCGACCTTATCACTTTTTTTAATTTAAATTCATAACCCCTCCTAAAATGTAATAAAAAATTGTAAAATTTAGAAACTCTAAATTTTAGTTGCGTGGAATTAAAGTATAAAAATTTAAAATGTGGGAAAGTCGAACTGATGTAAATATAATGACGAATTCAAATCTGCTTTCAGAAATGTTATCGAATAACTAGGCTAATCTGTACGATTGACAAAAAGTAGCTATATTTTGGTAAAACAAACGGGTTGGTATCCAACGCCCATAATATAGTATATTAGTATATTATATTATACATCTTGTTCATCTGTGTCTTCCCACAATACCTATTAACCGCTTCTTATCTGTAAAATGAACCAGTACGACTAAAGATATATAATATAATATATTATAGACTATAATATTAAAATAATCATAAGTTTACAATAGTTATTTATTTCAAATTTTACATCGCGCGGGTAAATGAACTTTGACCGTTGACGCTACAGTCACGTACAGCCTGCGACTATACTCCGGGCACGTTAAGGCCGCACCTACATTGGATCCGTATTTCTTCCGATCCGATCCGATCCGATCCGGCGTCGTCCGACAGTCAAAATCCGACGACGTCCGACGTGAGTGCCTACATTGGTTCCGTTGACGTCCGTTGTGATCTGTTTTACTGCAGTCTGCATAGGAACGTATTGCATTGAACATGAGTGATTCCAAAGATGATTTTTTGTGCTGTTTTTCAATGGAAAACAACGTTCTCCTAGAGATGTAGACCAAAGACATGGGTCAATAAGTTTAATTTAGATTGATCCAAAGGAGAATTTTTTACAGCTTGCGTACCTATGCGGAATTACCCTGATAAATTCAGAGAATATCACCGTATGAGAATTGAAACATTTAACTATTTTTATAAACTTGAAACTTTGTTAACGACGCATCGGAGTTGAAACGCCGGACTGGAAACAAACACGTTGATCGGATCGGGAGTCGTCGGTTCGGATCGGATCAGGAGAAATACGGATCCCACGTAGGTGCGGCCTAAGAGTGTACACCGTCGCGCAGGTGGCGATGGTTTCCACCCCGTAACCTCACCATAGTCGAACACCGGCACTCTGGCATATAGAGCGTCAACATTTATTGACTATTTGTATACACTATGTTCAAGTGATGACACGAATAAGGCACATGACATTTAACACAAAATATAATACTTATATCAATCTTTATATTAGTTTTATATTAGTCTTCATGCTTATATAATAATATTATGTTCAATGATAATACGTATATTCTCTAATAATACATCACGGGGAAATGTGGGTATAATGGGGTACTCTGGTAAAATGGGGTGTCATTATCTGGTCACACAGTAATTTTATGGTTACGATTCTACCGCAGATTATCAGTCAAAAGCGTATCAAAACATGTTTCATTAAAATGTTTACTTATTTTTTAATATTCTTATCACAGTAACGAAAATATTATTTTGTTAAGAAGCGATCTAAATATTGTGTCTCCGAGATTTGTGATTTCTTTTTTCACGTTGGTGTTTTTGAAACAGATAATTATCACATTTAATACAGTATTTTATTAGCTTTATTTCTATGTAAACTTCTCCACTAAAACATTATAACTAAGTTCTTGAAAAAAGTATTTCTTGTGATAAGTCAGTTTCGGTTAAAATAGGGTACCTATATGTCAGGTAACGGGGTACCGCTTTTGTCTATGATTTATGTTAAAATGTAATATTCCTATTATTATTCCGACTATTAATTATAATAATAATTTATAATATTTATATAATTAATTAGTATTAATATTATTATGATTATTATTAATTTTATATTGAGACTGACCAGTGACTTTAAAGACTATAATATGTAAATTTAAAAGACTTATGATATTATACTTAGAACGAAAAATGTTATATTAATATGTTATACTTACAAAAATTATAAATAATAATGAATGAAATTTTGTTATTTTTAATAATTATTAATAATTTCTTAATACCCAACCGACTGCCATGTTTTACCCAAACCGCTACCATATTTTATCCAAATATACGGATAAAATGGGGTAAACTACAATTTTTAAAAAAAATTAAAAAACAAAATCATGGTTATTATTTAATGGGAAAAAAGGATATGAACATTAAGAAAACATATAAGAGAAAGCATTCTTCAATAAAACCCATTTTTTAAGTCAATATTGTAAGAGTAAAAAGCAAATTTCCCTTAGGGTCTCTATTTTACCCACATCTCCCCTACTATTTAAATTTTTTTACAAGTGATAAAAAAAATTAATATTAACTTAAAATAGCGGGGGGCAATGCCCCACGGCACCACCCTGCGGGTGCCCTTGCTTTGAAGCACTCCTTCTGGTAAAATTTTGGGCACATACATAAAAAAAAACTAAAAAAAAGCCGTCCGCTCCACCTCGGTGTAGGTAGGTTAGTGATGGTGGAAGTTTGTCCATCGTCCCTAAGTTATAACAATTTTCAAATAAATGTTAATACTCTGTAAATTTTGTCTTGTACTGTTAAACGTTTCTAATATATCATACCAAACTAATATAAGAATTTAGAATACCCATTTCTAAACGTTTTCATTTTTTTAGTAATCCTTTAGCTTCATTCTTAATTTTAACAGTTTCTGTTGGATTTTCAATAAAAAAAAAGGTTAATGGGGTTGTATAATTTTTTTCCAATTATGTGATTAAACTTATGCATGCTTCATACATAGTTGCCCATCAAGTGCCTAACAATCTTTGTTATGTGCTTAGATTTAGATAAGACTTGATCCGATATTTCCTAATGATATATTTAATAGCACTAAAGAAAGTGTAAATAACATTTACATCAATAATTATTATCAGTTATCACGCAATATAAAAAAAAATTCATATTATGGCGTTTGTGTCAGCCACAATATTATGTCAAAATTGGCTACTGAATAATTGCGTCAAAATATTTTTTTCAAACTCTAATCACGGGAATAGACATTGAATATAAAAAAAATCAAACGACACCCTTTAAAATTTGCTGCCCCTTAAAACGTGCTGATAGGGAAAATTTTCCTCCATCTAAATATGCCACTGGATTCAACACAATTCCATAGTATGGCAGTTACTTCAACGCCTATACAAAATAAAATCGTTTCAAACTTTGACGATTCAAGAAATGTTTTTTCAAACACGCGTCGCTTATTGACAATGTTCATTCAATACAATGCCATTTATATAGTATGACGATTATTTCAACGCCTATTAAAATAAAATCGTTTCAAACTTTGTCGATTCAAGAAATGTTTTTTCAAACACGCGTCGTTTATTGACAATGTCTATTTAACACAATGCCATTTATATAGTATGACGATTATTTCAAAGCCTTTTCAAAATAAAATCGTTTCAAACTTTGTCGATTCAAGAAATGTTTTTTCAAACACGCGTCGTTTATTGACAATGTTCATTCAATACAATGTCATTTATATAGTATGACGATTATTTCAACGTCTATTCAAACCAAAGTAGTTTCAAACTTTGTCGATTCATGAACATGTTAGTTCAAATAATAATCGTTTAAAACAAATGAAGTTTCAACATTATGTTCAATCAATTCAATGTTTTTCAAACTATTGCTATGCACCCATATCATCGATTCTCGAAATTGATTATTCAAACTTTTGTGTGTTCAGAATATTGTAAATTAAAAAAAATGTGGTTCAATATTTTAAGTCTCCGTGTACTGTCGAATCAATAAATGAAGTTTCAAATGAAAAGAGATTCAAACAAATGCATTTTCAAGATTTGATTATTCAAATATAATCGATTCTAGGCGTTGTTCATTCAAAATTTTACTGGTCTTCCAAAGTATAATAGTGCGTGTATTGCATAATATAGGAAAATCGATGAGAAAAATAACACGATGACGACCTGTAGGAAAAAAATATTCAAAAATAAATCCGGTCGTCAGAGTTGGAAAAGGATACGAATAGGGGATGTCATCCCCTCACTTCTTTTTCATTGGCATTTTATATGCCACCACAATAGTCCACATACTGTGTTGTAAAAAATATCGGTTCCCTATAAAATATCCAAATTATTAAATCTCTAATATTATGATACATTAATACTACTAGGGAAGATAACGTGGGTACGGAAACGTATGCTCAGATTAAACTGAAAGAATAATGAAACTGATGGAAATAAGTACGAAATTGTTGTAAAAGGTTAACTCCCCATAAATTTATTAGTAAGGGGGGTCAGCTAAGCTTTTTTATTTTTTTATTAGGGTAAAGCCCTCGATAATTTTTCCGCTCATTACTTAGTCTTCCCTTTTTTTTATCCCTTCCACACTATATATCAACCAGAGAAATGAATGCGTTCGTATTATAGGTTAATATATAAAAAGCGGCATAACAGTTCAAAATAGTTGTTCGTACATAAAAAATACACAATCTTACAGAAAATTCTTTCCTCTAAAGTTTTTATTCTAAACTTTTTATTGTACGACGAGTAGAAAATGAGATATTCACAAAAAAGCCATGTTTTTAAATGAAATATCGTATTTTTAAAAAAAATGGACATTTGGCAAGTCGTATACGTAATAGAACGGTCACTAGTACATAAAAACTGCATATGTTTTTTTGTATTTTTGTAATTTCCAAACTTTTTGGTGTACGACAAATAAAAAGCGAGATATTTACAAATCGGCTATTTCGTGACCTTTGACCTCGAATAACCTTTGAAGCTTAAGTGATATCAAAGCGGACTACTTATACAAATTATTTATAATGATATTATTAAGGTGTATGCAAAAATTTAGTTTGTCCCTAATTTTCCATACTGAAAATCTAATTTGACTGGGCTGGTGGGCTATATTACATTTTATTTTATATTTGAAAGAAAACTGAAATATTTCACTAGTAAAATAGTTCTGAGCGAAATTCAGTTGAATATTATTTTTCGGTAATTTTCTTTAGTACTTAAGGCAGCTGAAAGTGATGTATTATTTTATTAATTTAAATACAAAACCTAGCAAAATTAAGGACATTTAGAATTTTCAGATTTAAAATCTGAAAATATATTAAGATTCTATAGGTTATTTACTAGAGAATGATGGAAACAGAATTTTTATATTTATTTTTATTTTTTTGTGAGCGTGTTTTATGGTCCAAAAAATCACCTGTGGAGCCGTATTACGTTAAATAAAATTAAATTACCGTATATTATCTCAAAAACAACTGTTTTTAATTCCAACGATATTCACTTCAATTTTAGTTTTTAAGACATTTTTTGTGTTCTTTAGAACTTGTTTGAGGTATCGTACCAAGAATATTTTTAATTTTTATTATAATAATAATGGTTTAAAAATTCAAAATTTGCTTGATTTACAATACAAATATTTAATTAACGTTAATAAACGAAATTACATTCAAAATGTTCTTGGTACGATACCTTAAGAAAGTTATGAGGAATTTATAAATGTTTTAACTTTATTATTATTATTAGAGTACAGAATTAGAATCGTCTATATTAGTGAAAAGTATATATTTTTCGGTGATTGCAAACAGATGCGTGAAATAGCTCCCCGTATAATTTTTATACGGGTTAGTAACACCATTGATTATAAATTATAATATATATATCTAATAATAATTAGTATATAATCAATGTAACACTAATGATCATTTACAATTCACATAAGCACAAAGCCATTAAGTGAAATAATAATAAATTGTCTATATAATACTCCTTAATATACGGTAGTCACGAGGCTCTCTAAAGAATACTGGGGAAAATGACCACTTTAAAGAGTACCAACGAGAGTTAATTTGTTATCAGTAAGCTCTTTATACATTTTTTAAAAATGTGCACTTTTCTCGTCTGGTATATCAGTTAAAATGGAAGCACTTTACTTATCGGATAGGAAAAGATAAATCTTTGAATTCGAAAAAAACAATTCTGAGCGGAGCTTCGGTGTACTATACGTAATTCGTGATTTAAAAATTTAATTAGGTATAGAAAAAAATTTATCTAGATAAAACAATTATTTATTATCTTAGATAGTAGGTACTACAGATAATTCGTATATTATTTATTTTGATAAGACAAAAGATAATGACATTTGTGTCTCGATAAATTTATCCAGATAAATTTCAACTCTGATCGTAACTATATGTACTAGTAATTATAAGGACAAACGAACGGACGGACACAATACGGGGGACATAAGGTGTTTAATCTCATGTTTGGAAACCTGAAAAAGCATGTACTTTGTATTTTCTTCGTTTACATTTAGACTCAGTACTTCAATACAAATTGGCTTTTAGAAAACTGAAAGTTGTTCGAACCACCTCTGCTCTAGTCTCTTCCATTACAATAACGTCATCGGCATAGAGTACGGAATAAAAGGGAATATTTAAGCGATTTGATGATAGGAATTCTGTTGATTTCACTGTAGGTACTCATATTATATTATTGAATTATTATTAATTCACTTTCCTGGGATATACTAAGATTGGATCTTATATATGATATAATATTATATTAAATGTGTTCATTCGGACTACAGTGGTTTTCCTGAATAAAACGACAACTATCTAATGCCATTGATTTTATTATATTATATTCAGTACTAATAATATAATATTATGCTCAAACACTCCCAACTCCCTACCGAAGAAGGTATGTAAAATATTCTTTTTACTTTTTTAACAATACATATTGTTTGTTGAATACCGATATCCCTGCAAATACCAAATATATTTTGTTCCATATAGCTGTAATAGGTATCTGTTTAATATTGGTGTTCGTTTCGTTTTTGGATTTATTTTACTCCGTCTTCCCAACTGGCCCGAATTCCAATTCACCGACAAGCGTTGCATCTGTTTTATTTTTAACGAAATAACGTAATCGAATAAGTAAAATCGTATATTATCTTAATAATTACTAAGATTATTGATTATATAACACTTATTGCCAATACTTTATAGTTTATATACATATAAATATTATTACCTATGTAATGAAAAACATTTGAACTATAACATGAAATATTAAATACAAATTACAAATTCCATTTTGTTTTAACTATTTAGTTTAAAACAGCTAACTCTGAACAGCATTAATCTAACAAAGTTTAGGTACGTTTCTATAATTTTACTGTCGGCAAATTAGGAACATTTTCAAAATGTAAAAAATTAAAAACCTATTTTCTTTTGTTCATGAATTGGGATTCTACGAATCGGGAATAAAACGTTTTTTTCTACAATTTATATTATAAATATGAAAATTTTAAATAATTTTACAAGTTTGCCAAAATATTTATTATCATATATTTTGTGCAGATAACCAAAATTAAATGATGAGCATATATTATTATAATAGTCTTCTGGCGGATTTATAAGTAAAATTTATAATTGTATCTCGTGAATACATTTTAATTATAACAAAATATTTTTTTATCATAAATATTTAAAATAATTAAATTCACGGAAAACGAAAATGAGAAAAAATATGATGACACCTGAGTTATGGATAATACATAATTGTTTTTCATTAATACAAAGTCATTTTATAATATATTTTGAATTTATAAAGGTAAAAAGAAAACTGTAAAATATTATTTTCGGGAAAAGAAAATCTAATTTTTCAAAGTTTGGTGGAAATGAAAAGGATTACTTTTACATAAACGATGCATACCCGCGTATAGGTCTGTACTTTATAACATTAACACAAGTAAAAAAAAAATATATACTCGTATATATTTCAACATGAAAGATAATAATCAGATGGCCTTTCTGCGTTTCTTTCTGTTTCTATTACACTTTTATAACTATATCCATCGTTTTATATAGAATCCAAAGACTCCTATACAGATGGCTATGCAGACTTTTACATTTTTATTATTATAATAATAATAATAATACACGCAATTTGTACTATATTATTATAATAAATTATATTTCTTATTCATAAGGGCGTCCATATATATATATATATATAGAGAAAGAGAGAGATATCATTATATTAATCATTGGAGGGACAAGTAATTTTTTTTGTGACGTTATTTGCGTATCTTGAAAAAATATTATAAATCATACATAGTATAAGCTAATACCATTTCGCAATCAGTAATCGCAAAAATAAATATACTCGTACTTTAATTATATTCTAAAACTGGAAAAATCTGCGAGAGTAATCATTTTATATAAAATATATAAATATGTAAAAATATATAAAATATATACAAGGCAAATTGATTTTTTTATGTACAACTTTAATAGGTACGTTTTTAGTGTTTAGTACCAAATCAAAAGAGGATACTTTTTCTTATTTACCCCTTTCTCTTCTTAAAGATGTCCCCCGATAATCCGTTTTTTTTAAACGAGCTTTGAAAAACGAAATTTGTATTCGTAAAAATAAAATTACACGTACATGGATTGAGTATAATAAATTAATAATGTTATATATTATATATGTATAAAATATAAATAAATGCTTAGGTAATAGTTGTTATTGTCTTTTAAATCTATAATCTCATGGCCGATCTGATAAGTCTTTTGTTTTCGTATTATAATTGTAAGATTTGATTAGAATTTTTTTTTAAACCTGCATATTTGTAAGTCACATATTTTGATTTTTATATTAACAACAACTGTTAGTTTAATTTTTAATTTTTTTAAAATAGTATATAGTCGGTGTCGAGTGACTATAGACAAATTGTATTTTTTCAATTTAATATATTATTGTAAATTATGTATCTAACAATTCTTCAAAATATGAGAAAAATACATCGATTATTATTTTATCCGGTATTATAATTGTGTAATTACAATACGAATACTGACATCGAATAAACAATAAATTAAAAGTTAAACAATAATTAATTGATTTATTATTAAAAGAATAAAAAATAGCTTCTAAATCTACATCTTGCAAAAATAAAAATAAAAGGCTTTCTCTTTAATCTCAATCCAATTGGAATCGAAAACAGATCACAAAATATAATAAACTCTTCAGTTTTTAAATATTCGATTATCTATTAATTTAACATTTAAAAAACCAATATTTTATGTATAAGTATAAGTATGAAAAAATCCGATTAGTAGGAGTGGAAGCACTTCGCTCGTTGGGTAGAATACTAGTGATGGATATATTCAATTTGAAAGCAACAATAAATCTATATTTTTAATAAGACGATTCTGAACGAAGCTTCGCCCATCAGTGTATATAACATAAGTAGATATTACTACATCAACATTTATATGGCTGATAAAAATATGACGTGAATATAAATAGTGCTATAGTAAATTTTTTATGTAAATTTTACATTTCTGGGATTTAAAATTTTCCAATTTATAACAATTTTCAGGATTTTTGGTAATTTTTCATTACGCTTTTGAAAACTACACGCAGTCGAAAAATGACCTCTATAAAATACCAACTAGAACCAATTTTCTATCAAAATATTCTATATCAGAAAATCTCACTCTACTCTTTCTGCCTGAAAAGATATATATTTATATATATATACACATTATATAATGTTATATGCAGATTGAAGCCTTATATGCCTTATAGCCTTATGTATGCCTTATAGAAATTTAACTTTTCTTGAATTTGGTGGAAAAGGGAATCGATATTTTTTTTAATTTAACGGAAAAGGGAAAGGTATCGATTTGGAGGAAAACGGTTTTATACCCAATCTTAAATTAAATTTCATTTTATTAAATTAAATCAAATTTTACTTATATATATCACATAATATCTCATAATGTAGATAGGCAATAAACGTTATTTATTATAAATCACCATCTATAACCAAATAAAATACAATATACCTGATACTAATCCGGTTCATATACAGGCGCATTGTTAACATTTTTTTAGTAATATTTTTCTGTTATGTTTTTTTTTTTTTTTTTGTGTTGAATTCTAACGGTCCGTGACTCATTGGTCAACTGTTGTACGATTTTGACAAGGGATTTCGGGATTTTTTCCATTTGGCTTCCGAGTTCAGGTAAAAAAAATACACACACACATATATATATCAATGATAAAATAATGTTTTAAGAGTGTATTTCACTTTTAACGTCGATATCTTTTTAGTATTAAATTTCAAATACGCGAGAAAAAAAACATGAAATAATTACGATTACATATTAATAAATCTCTTTGTTTCAACAAAACAAAATTCTTTAACTCCGATATGTTTATCTCGTATTAAAAACGACAATCAAACGAGCTTATAAATTATCAGAATCGATTATTATATTATTTATATCGAAGATGGTAAATTGCGTCCCCAAAAAAAGTCACAGTCATATACTACGTGAATTGCGGCCCGGGTATTTTTAAAACGTACGTAAATTGCGTACCGGAATATTCTAGCGAGAGGAATAAAACATTTAAAATAGTTGATTTTAAATTTCGTTTTTACAAATTTCTGAAAAACGATATTCAACGTTGGTCTTGCACAGTGAAAATATGTAAGTGTTTTTTTTTTTTAATTTAACAATAACGATATTTGTATAGATAGTTTTTGTGATCATAATCATACAAAAATATCGAAACAACAAATAAACCCAGAGAAATAGAATAATAATTTTAAAAGAAAAGCTGTACGAGCTAAACAATATATTCATAAGGCCATCTAAAATTATCCATTCTGAATTACAAAATGCTGATATTGAAATTTTAACTTCACAAGACGTAAAATTAGTTTAAATTAATTTACACATTGCTCGAACTTGCTCCTACCTACTAACTAGGTACTGCTACTTTTTTAGAATAACATGATATTTTTTATTTAATTTTTTTATTTTAGGTTTCTCTACATTGAACAATGTAAAAGTGTTATGCAATTTGGATACTATATTTGTAGATGGTACATTCAAAAGTTGTCCAAAATTATATCATCAACTATTTACAGTTCATTGTATAATTAATTAGTCTTATATTCCACTTTTTTATATTTTACAACCCTCAAAGACTACACAATGTTATTTTAAGGCATTTTTAAAAATACCAATATTAATACAATTATATTGTATAATCTTAAGTCTGAGAAATGAGAAGGAAAATATTGATTTTGCAAAAATATAATTTACGTATAAATAAAAATAATTAGGTTGCAATTTACATAGTATGTAAAAAATATACTCGGGCCACAATTTACATAAAAAATAAAAAATGGGACGCAATTTACGTTAAAAAGCTTCTATAAATAAGTCCTTAATTTCTAAAATTTGGCGGGTTTTTAAACTTAAAACATTCTTATTAGCTTAGTTGATTTTTTTTAATTTTCGGAATATATAATTTAAATAGGTAGTGTAAATAATATAATAGGCTAATTATAATAAAGATCATACATATTGAATCTTAAAATTTACCTATAAAATAACTTATTTTATTACTAATTATATATATTAAATTTAATAGATCTTCAAAGTGAAAATCGTAAATTGCATAACAACAATAACCAAAATTATTATAAATAGTTTAGATTTTTAACAATTTTTAAAATACTTTATTTAACCAAAAATATTTAAAACTAAAAATAAACTTATACCACCACTTGTTTAGAATAATACTAAAACAATTAATCGGTTAAAATATTGAGAAATCTCTGAAGAATTTTTATTTTTTTTTTAATTACAATAAATAATTAACGTCGTTAATAAACTACCTGTTTTTAACACCATTTATTAAAAAATGTTAATAATTATAAAACATAGATTATAGTATTCCTTTTTCGTACAATTTTAGAACATGCTATTACCATAAAATAAAAATATTCACACAAATAAAGAAATACATTGCGGAATGATTCATTTCTCGTTTCTCAGCTTATAATAATAACATTATATAAAATAGATTTTTTTAACCTCCTTTTCCCATTTTTGTGTGCATCAGCCCTACATATAAATCATCCAAAAATGAGTACCTATACATTTTTATTACAATATAACATAGATTCGTATTTCGTAGTAATGGTCGAGTCTACATTAAAAAAAAACCCCCCGTGTGGCCGCAACTGTCACAGCATAATTGCGGTGTCTTTCCGTATAACTGGATTTAAAATACCTCTAATATATTATTTTATGGACACATAATTTTTTACCTTTCAGATACTATTATATAGCCTTGAAAACGTGCCGCATGTTCCAATGGGACAATCGAACGTGTTCCTTTTATATACAATAAACAATAACCGAAAAAATCTGGCCGTTTTCGAAGGGACCAAATATTTTTGGTTTAAAAAATACACGACCATTTCGACAATACAATATAATCCTGCTTCCTTCATTTCAGGACATCCCGCCGTAGCCGTATACCTAATAGGACATAATTTAGACTATAATATATATGCCACAATAACACCGCGATAACTAATATTTTGTATAGAATTTTATTTATGTTAGGTACCAAAAAAAAATATTCGTTATACTCAAGAAGAACACAGTAGTATAGTTATTATATAAAAATAAAAATCCAATTTCTACAAAATAATTTATTTTATTTTAATAAATACGTATTTCGAAAACGATATTTTCATCTTCAGTGTTAAACAACTAGATAGGTACTAAAGTTTTTACAGTAGTTGTTTAACACTGAAGATGAAAACATTGTTTTCAAAATACGTATTTGTTAAAATAAAAACAAATTATTTTGTAGAGATTTTTATATAAATAATTCTACAAGTAACTCAACACCAAAATAGTATAGTTATTGTTATATACATAATTTTCTACATATGATCTAGATACAAAGTACCCAAAAATAAAATATAAATAAACAATTATTTAAAAATATTCCAAATATTCTGAGGAAGAATAAGCAAAAGTAAAATTATCAAAATCCGAAAGTAAATGATTATTATCACAATAAAATGCTAGTGCATATATATAAATATATTATAAGTATAATATTTTTTTAAATATTGTGTTTATTCTATATTATTTACGAGCAGTGTTCTGTTAATAGTAAATAAATAAAATAATATATAAATAAGTCCCCTCAAAAAAATCCCTGAAAAACAAATCTCCAGAATTAGGAAAACAATCACCAGTAATAAATTCGAATCTTTCAATTTCGTTCAAGATTTTTTCTAGTATTTTAAATATATTATATTACATAATAATTATCCTTGTAGAGCAGGATTCAGAATACTTTCATGCCTTTCATAAAAAGCAACTAATTGAGGTTGCGTTCGGCCGACAGCTGGCATAAAATTTGTCAAAAAATTATAATAAGTCTAAAACAAAATGCAGATGAGTTTTCTTATTTTGGATGTGTGTAGGAAATATAAGTAATACGAAATTACATAGTTAGGTATGGAGATGGCCTAAAGGATGAGGTGACCGGTAATCGTCGGATAGCAGGTGGGTACCGTAAAACCTAAGTACTCGTATTATCGGTTAGATTTACACCTGAATACGCAGGTTAGGTATAAAGTGAAATTTTGAAAAAGGTAAAATAGAATATAAAGAGGGTAGCTATGAAAGTTATTGATGAGAGTAAGGGTGTAGTATATCAGAGGATAAGGGAGATAAGGGAGATAAGGGAGTATATGGTGATAAACACAAGGAGTATAGGAGATATCATAGTAAAAACATGGTTTAAGAACTGGCAGAAATCTAGGTATAGGGATTATTGGGTAAAGTATAAAAGTTTATGTAAAGTAGTAAAATATATAGAAAGTAATACTAAATTAAGGAAATATAATGAGTATATATAATCTCATATAATGAGATATTAGGAATAAAAGAAGGGGAAAAGAAGTATACAAGCTGGCTATGGGAAGAGAAAAACCATCCAGAAATTTTAAAAATGTATAGTGTATAATAGACTAGAATAGGAATATGTTAATATATGAAGTGCTAAATATATAGGAAAAATATTTTAAAGAATTATCAAATTAGGAATTTTCGAAGAGGCAATAAATCGAGTTAAGTGAAATTTAGGTATGGTAGATTTAATAAGAGAAGAGGAAGTGTGGAGTATGGTTAGAAAAGCAGGAAAGTGCCGTAGTACCAGATGGCGTATAGGAAATATTAGGAAATGTATATACATATGATGGTTGCCAAAGTTCTTTAATAAGGTACTAGTTTAAAGAAAAATTTCAGAAACTTGGAGGAGAAGTTATGTGATATCAATATTTTAGGGTAGAGGAGATGTATGGAAATTAAGAATTATAAAGTGATGTGATCTATGTATCACAATATGAAAATTTGGGAAAATATTGTAGATAAGAGGATAACAACTAAGGAATAAGACATTTGTTACAAGAAATTAGCTTGGGAGGTATGCAGTTATGCCTGGGGACTGGGAAGTTAACAGTGGAGCCAATATTTTGTATAAGACAGATAGTAGTAAAAAAGGACAGAGAAAAGAAGAGGAAGTCGTATATGGTATTTATTTAATTAAAATCCAAGGTACGACAAGGTTCCTAAAGAGATCTTGAAGTATGAATTAATGAAGAAAGAATTACCAAATGTTTATATGAATGTCATTATGTAATAAGTTGTTTATAATCACAACCATAACGTCGATACTCAAATTATCAAGAAATAGAAATATAATGTGCGGTGGCAATCAAACTTGAAACGTCTATAGTAATATATATATATATATACCTATATATATATAAGTATATAACACATACACATGGTGTTGATAAAAGAAAACACTATATAGTAAATCTTTGGTGTGAATAAGAAGTCTAATCTGTCCCATAATTACATACTTTTCTTATTTTATAGAAAATAAATAATATTTTATTCTCATTTCCATCCATGGAATTCCTACTTTAGCCTCCCATCCCATCGTAATGATGCTGATTTTAATTTCATAAACTCTATTCTTGATGGCTCTCTTGATACTCAAGATTTACCTTCTCCTGTATATTTTCTCGTTCCCTGCCACTCTACAATAAATCATTCCCTTTTTCAATTACTGCATCATCATACTTGTTACGATGGGTACAACCACCCAATACATACAACATTACGTCGTCTAAACACAGCTTAGTCCTGGTCACCTTTTCATATTTAATGGTTAAATGTTCATAATTATTACTTTTTATATCTAATTTTAAGTATACGTACACAATATACTTATATACTAATTTGTAATTATTACATTTAGTTTTAAGTACCTATCTATACATTACCAAAATAAATAAATAAATAAATAAATAGTTATACTATTTATCATTACGTATATATAATATTGTTTTGTTCTATTTTCTAGTCTGTTTTTAAAACGGAAATGTATTTTTTTTAAAGCCGGTCAGACGTCAGTAGAGGGTGGAAGCACTTCATTCGATGGATAGGATACTGCAGGTTGTGGATATATTTAATTTGAAAGCAATGATAAATCTTTTCATTCTATAAAAAACGATTCTAAACAAAACTTCGGTTTATATATTATATTACATGTCAATAATAGCTAGTGCTATAGCAAATATTAGGCATCAATTTTCAGTTTCCCTGGCATTTTAATTTTCCAATTTATAATCATTTTCGGTCTTTTTTGATAGTTATAAATATTATATATGACTTACTTGTATGTATACATAATCGGTAACCACTAACCAATAACCATGGCTAGTTTATTTGTTATTTTCTAATTTATAATAATTTTTCTTAATATTTCTTTTACAAATGGTAATTTTTTATTACATTTTTGAAAAATACCTAAAAAATCAAAAAATTACCTCTATAAAGTGTCAACTATAACGAATTTCCTACCAAAAACCTCTATATCAAAAAACGTACTTTACTCTTTCTGCCCGAAAAAGTGTACACATACATCCCTCCCTACCTTCAGAATCTAAAATTTAGTATTTAGAATATTAGAAAAAAACTAAACAAAATGGAAAGATTCGATTTTATAACTGGGAATTTTTTGTCTTAGTCGGAGGATCTGTTTTCCAGCAGGTATTTATTACTTATTATTATTATTATTATTTTTTTTTTTTTTTGAAGGAATGTGTTAGCCTAAGTTGTTTTCCCAGAATTTTTTCCTACAAGTACCATACAACTCCACCCATCAACTATTGTTCAATAAATTTAATTTTAAATTACTTATCCTGATAATTGAGAAACTTATCATTTAGCTAATCCTCTTAAAATAACTCCTTGAAATACAATTATGGATACCTATGATTAGGATTTTCCTGATCGAAAAAAATTAAAAATCCACCAAATACTAATTCAAATGAGTATCACTATTACTACAACAATAATTTTCAAGTTATTAGAAGATTATGTAAATAGTCATATCCTTAAAAAGAATCCTACAGAATACGTCATTGATATCATTGCTGTAAATATGTATCACAAACATTTTTTTGGGGGGAAAAATTGTACTTTCACAGTATACATTATTATTACAGTATACATTTCGATGTTAATTTTTCTCGTAAACTTGATTTATTATTAAGTTACGTAATATTTTTTTTATTTCAATAATGTAAAAACAATGAATGATATAATAGGTAGGCACATTTGATAACTCTATGTAGGTATTTATAAACCGTATAAATACATATATAAATATTAAATATACACTATATTTTATATCTGATGGACGTTGAAACAAACGTATTCATTAACGATCACAGTACCATTATTAAAAAAAAAAAATCACTATTGTATTAGTTGAGGCTTCTATTTTTTGTTTTCTATACAAACAAGACGTTTTGATTACATTTACGGTCTTCAAACTTGGTAGTTTACGTCTATTTATTACTGTATTAAATGAGAACTATCGGGTCTCGTTTACGTATTGTTCAGAACACACAAGAACTACAAGGCCGCCGTGCAGAGTGCTAATAAAGTCTAATGATAAAAAAAAAATCATTGAATAAATCGATACGTTATGTAATACTATTAAAAGTAAGTCATTAAATCATGTTCGACGTATTAAAATAATTATAGTTAAATAGAAAAATAGAAAAAATCATGGATAGATGTACGGGTCATGTATACTGTATATAATATATCTGTATTATAATAACTCATTTTTTAACAATTATTTATTATTCTTTATAGATAAGTACATGCATTGTACATATTATACATATTCTTTTAAACATTAATTTAATTTAGTTATTTAATGTAATTTTTTACAATAGGTAATATGTATACGGAACACGCGTATAACGTTAATGTATTAAAAAAAAAAAACGATAAAAATGTAGGCATTTTAATAAACACAACATTATAAGCTTAATTCGAAACTTGTTAATTTTATTTAAATGGGATATTTAGACCAAAATTATAATAATATAGAATATATACTCATAAATAAATTTACTAACTACATAAATTTAAAGTTACCAAGTTATATGTTGTCAGTCCCTTCAATCCACATACAAGATATTATTATTATTTTAGATTTGAACGCAAAGATAAATTATTAAGTTAAAAAAATTATTTTGAACAAAGTTTAGTGTAATATTATTTTCAGATTTATAACAATTTCCTGTTATTCGTAAATATGTTCGACATAATAATGATGGCATGTACACATATGTACATGAAGGGGGGAGTTAGTAATTTATACAAAAAATAAGATATATAGATATTTTGCATCACAGCAGGTAGTAGAAAATATTATTTGTAATTTGCACTAAAATTTAAATGTAGAAAAATATACGCTCCAAAATTTAAAATAAATAAATTGTAATTTGTACCAAAAATGAAGTCGGGATACTATTGTGTCTATTAGATTTAAAAAAATATGTAAAACAGCTGTAAACTAGGTATTTTTTACGTTTGGTGTATAATAGTGTTTGTTATAATATTGATTAGCGACATTAAAAAAATTCAAATTTCAATCTCACCTATTCTTGTATCAAAACTAGTAGTAACCATTCAAAAAAATTTACCAATTATTATTTTTTAATTTTAAACGTATATAATATATAATATACTTAACTAAAGTTAAAAAATTTAAAAACTAAATAAAATTAGCATTTATCCAAAGTGAGTTTTAAACTTTAAAAAATAATAGTATCTAACTTTGAATGTAATTTCATTGTTACATTATTATCTAACTCTAAAGTACTTATCCAAAATTTTCTAACACTTATTAGTTTATTACCGAGAAAATGTCATTCATACTCGTATACTCGTACAGCTTAGTAGGTATTATAGTGTAGTGCATATGTAGTGATTTGAGTTTCTTCTCGAAAATAGTTATCTAGTTACCTTTATATTTTGTAACTAATAACGTAACATAGTTACTTTTTAAAAGTAACTAATCCAACACTGCTGATTATGAATTTTGGCGATGAAGTGCGTGTTTGAAAAATAAGTGGCAGACAACGGAAAAAATCAATAAATTGATTTGGCGATATTTCTCATTTATATTTTTAATTAGTCCAAATTTATGTTCAGTGCTCGAATTGTGAGGGAGGGAGCACAGGGAGACGGAGCTCTTCTACTATTTTATAATATTTTGAGAACACCCTAAGCCCTTACTAATTATTTTTTACGGTATACGAGTTATATAGTTTGAGGGAACAATCATTTATTGAAATCCCGAGAGGACCCCTTCTTATATTTTTCCAATTCAAACACTGTTTATGTTATTATATTTACTTATTTATGTATTAATACACTCATAAAAATATAAACAATATTTCTATCTGGCATAACGGTTGGAACTTGGAACCGACTTTCCATTTGCTGTGACGTTTTAATTAATAATATTATAATAATTAATTTTCAATAGATTCATACGGTAAATTATACGTACAATCTTTCAGTTATTGCTTCAACGCTATACCAGTGCTGAATTATTGAAAGCACAGTTAATTAATTATTTATCAAGTATTTGTTTTTGTAATGATCAAATTATAATCAATTTAAATGATCATAATTTGATAACGGTTTAATTGACCATCAATACATCGATATATTGATGTATTATGATGACTGATCGAAGGTTCTAGTACAATCGATTCAAAAATAAAAATAAACTATAGTGCAGCCTTAACCTACATTCATAAAAATAAATCAAATTTCAAAACTAAAAATTACTAAAAAGTGGTAAAAACTTTTCAAACTTATATGATGTCAATATAGTACTGTATTACATTTATTGTTTCTAGGATTATAATTTTCCGATTTATAACAATTTTTGATAATATTTTTGGTAATTTTTCTTTACACTTATGAAGACTACTGGGAAAATAAAAAAATAATCTAGTAAGCACCAACTTACACGCATTTTTTATCTAAAAATTTCTTTACTCCAAATCTCTTGCTCGACTCCTTTACCCCCAAATATTTTATACAGACAATAACATTTCCTTGTTTAATTATTATATTATATACATATTATATGTTGTTGAGATTGATTTTAAACGTGATCCTATTTCTTTTTTTAAATTTATCTATAATAAAAGATCGGCTAGTATTAATTAGTTTATTAATCATTTTTCTTCATCTTGTACTATTCATAGTCAATCCATTAGTTGCATCGGGCATCTAAATTGCCTTTTGATTTACCAAAAAATTCCTATTTTCTTTCTATGTTATCATTGATAGTTTATCTAAGATTCGTAATGTTACATATGTAGGTCCAGATGGCTTGTCTAACATCTTCTTGTACAATCTGTATTTTTTAATTGTGGGGCTTATTATTTTTATTACTTTATTACTTTAGTCTTGAAATTTGGTGAAGCTTCTAAAGTTGAAAATTACCTATATATACCTATTGCTATTACATCATACAGCAAAACTATTTGAGTCAGTTGTTCTTAAGTCTATTAAACCTTCTGTCGATATTCTATTTTAGTTGATTCCGCCCAGAGTGGTCAACTATCACGTGTAATATGGTTTTTGTAACTACATTATGGATGCTTTTCAACATTATGCTCATATAAACGTTATCTATACAGCTAGATTTCTCCAAGGCTTTTGATCACGTGGACTATTGAATTCTACTCAGATCCTTAGATAAATCTAGGTTTGGTGATCCTCAGCTCACTTTTTTTCTTACCTAACTAATAGGAGACAGTGGGTACCAAATCTAAAGTATCTATACATTCATCTGGTGTTTCTCAATGAGCCATTTCATCACCACTTCTCTTTTCTATACTAGTTAATAGCACCGGGATAAATAATAACAAGAACTAGATTCATTTAGCTTTTTTGAGCATATCTTAGAACACATATATTATATATATTTATGTATATATTCTTTATTAAGATATTAAGTGTGGTGGCTCCCTATTTACTTCCTCTCTGATGCATTATTATCGATTTGATTATCTATATTATTCTTAAAATTCGCATTTTATTTCTTTATTTTTTAAGTATAGGGAAATACTTTATAAATTAACAAATGTTAATCCTTTCGTTTCTATTATTCTATCTTACAGGAAGCGTCTTTAATTCATATTAAACTGTTGACACGTCTTTAGCTTAATTGCATTCAGAAAATTATTGTTTACTTCTGGGCTAAAAATTGTGTAATATATGGTGATTTTCTGTGTCAAAACACTGTAGTTGAAATAGACAACCGAAATATATACTGGCGTATTAATTAATTACCTTTTCGTACTAGTTTTTCTTGAGGTATAAATACAGTGTATTGCGTGGTTACATTTATGAAATCAACGAACCTCTTTGTTTTATCCTATATTCAAGCATTGCGATTGCGTAAAGAATAATTTTCGTATGTCAACGCAGACCATCCAGAACTTGAATCCACAAAAGACAAGTGAACTTATACTCACCTCAAGCTTATTTTCCCATCTATTTCTACTATATAAAAGTCGTGAAATAACTGTAAGTGATAATTAGGTGCGATACTGCGATCCGTGAATAATACACAATATACACATTTATTTAAACACGTAGGTAATTTAATTTCGAATACACGTTGCAAGTGTGCGCCACATAAGTCTATAACCCTACGCGTGCCACTATACATCCGATCATTCCATTTATACCTTTATTCTCTATTTGAATCTAATTTTTTTTCATCACAGTATTAAACCATATCTAACCAATTTTACCATTTATATTTGAATACATAATATAATATATTATATCGTAAATAACCGTTTGAAATAAAAATAATATAATATCATGATTTATACGGACCATACGAATGAGAAAATATGTCCAACAAATAATTATAAATCAATGTGTTTGGGTGGAAAACGGCATCAAATAATCAAATAGTCTCGTCGTTGTGAAAATGCAATATAGTTATACGGGTAACGCGAAAAAATAACCCTAAACATTATTTAGTAAGATACCTATATTACACAACTTTAGATAACTTCCACAAAACTAAAATCTATTTTTTCTTTTTATTTAATAGTTTTCAATTAAATAACAACTATACAATGTCACATATATGATAGGTACAATATATATATAATAAAATAATTTAAAACAATGATCAATTTTTATTATATTGTATTCTTTATCGAGAGAAGTTTTTAGTACACATGGGCATTTATGGCTGTTTTTTTCACAACATTTCCACCGTATAAAATTTGAACAAACTTTATGTACAACATACATGTATCCTTTGAAAGCTAGTTTCTCCTGACCTTTCTGGCTTTCAAAAATATCCATATTTAATTTAATTTAAAATTTTTAAAAAATAATTAATTAAATGTTGAAAAATCACAAAATGTTGTATAATACAGATTAACACTACAAATGTTCGCAGTCCGCACAATTTTAGTATTTATTATGTACCTACACGCAAACTGTTACAGATAATACGAGTATATAGCTAGGACGTATTCACGCAACTTGGTACAACTCTGTAGTAAACCCATAATATCTAAAGATTGCAGTTATCGAATATCGACATTTTAAAAATGACAGTTACAATTGATAAAACGCTCACGGTATTGTTTAGAAACCGTGTGCAATTTTTTAATATTTCTATCTAATAATAAACATATGCAGTATAACTTACTATACACATATCATATTATAATATGTGGTGTGTTTAAATTTCAGCGGCAAATCGAGATTCCCCGCTAATTAGCAGCTGGCCAATACACATATTTTGATAAATACATCTTATGATAAGACCGTAAATAATACAAATAAAAATAATAAAAAATACCTATATTATTTAACTAAAATTAAAAATGATTAAACTATATACCCAAATATTTTGGTGTTGAGTTACTATATTGTAGAATTATTTATACATAAATATAAACCTACAACTAAAATTTAATAAAATATTTATTACATTTTAATAGGTACATTATTTCCACGGTTATTTTTTCGGGGTCTAAAATTCCGGGGTTATTTTTTAGGGGATTCAGTTATACGATAATATCGTATTATCAAATCATATTATGCGTGCCAGGACGATTTTGAATTTTAATTTAGCCCTACAGATCCGACGATGCGCCCACGCCCGTATAGTAGGTATGTGCATATATATATATATATATATAGAGTTTACCCGGGATAAAAATAATTAAATGTAAGTATATACTTTATATGTAGAGGCGAAAATTGGACGGGAAAACGGAACGGACGGGAACCAACGAGAAATCGGCGCTCGCTCGCAATTAATATTTCTGTGCGCAATGTATCGGCGATGATAAAACGAAACGACGGTTGACTGAAAATTTACAAACACGAAAAATATAATAATGATAATAATAATAATACATTCGTCGTGTACGTGAAAAAAAACCCGGCTTGCGGTGGTAATGTGTTTATTATATTATATGTGTTTTACAAGCGTACGTATATACGAAGACCGGCTGGTCGGGTCCACCGTGATTTCACATATAATATAGCCGAGTGTTTACTTTAAGCCCGCGGCCGTCGTCGTCCGGATTGGGTGGTCTCCGCGACAGGAGAAAATCACCAAACGCCCAGCGTGCGCGGCACTGTTGTCGGCGGGACGCGCGGAATAGACGGCCGCGCGGTCAAAGGGGGAGTAGAGAAAAAAAAATCAAATGAGAAAAAAAAAAAAAATCATCAAAAACACTATAAAACGACGGGGCCGAGATGAAAATATAAATATGTAGTTGGGAAAAAAAAAAATAATAATAATAAGAGAGAACGATTTTATTTTTTTTTTTTTTTCTTCTTCCCCCCGTAAAGATTATATTATTATATATAGGTAGCCTTGTTAGCGAATGTTCGGCTCGGCCGATGTGATTTAAACACTGTTATTTGCGCCGCTGCCGCCGCCGCGTTTGGGTAGTCCGCTTTTGTGCGTGCAGTATAATATGTACACAATATTGTTTTGTTGCGGCGGGTCATCGGCGGCGGCGACGTGGTACATAATCACTTGTTGTCTCGGTGACACGGGCAGCTGTCTATGGTAATATTATTATTATTAAAGATGACCGCATATATCTATACATAGGTATATACAGGTATATACGGGTATATACCTACGACTAAGTGGCCGAGACCAAAATTGAAATATTACTATACACGTCTATATATTATATTGTGCCTAATATATAATATTATTATACGCACGCACCGTCGGGCATATTATGATTTTCGTGTTTTAAGTACATTTCGGGAAAATCGTTTGATGACGATGCTGTACGTAAAGCAACGGGTAATAAACGTCTTACGAAACGTTTTTGTATAGAAGACAATTTTGATTATTCTTTAATAGAGGTAAATGATCGAACCAGGAGGGATGGAAGAAAAGACAGGGAACATCAGAATTTTATAGCTATACCTACTATATATTGTACACATCAATGACGAGAGCCATTCACGGACAATGGTCGGCAACCAGAGGCCTAGATCATCATATGGATCGGAGCATACTGGATGATATATTTTATATTTCTGAACAATCTCATATTGTCGTATCTAAGTTACGTCAGTTTAAGGGGACAAACGGGAAAATAATAACAAAAATTAATTGCTTGTAAATAATATATATATATATATATATATATATTGAAATTTAATTTTGATAGAAAAAAGCTCTTTCCGGCGTAAAAACTCCAGGGAAAAAAATATGATAACACAAAAATACATAGACAAATAAAATAGTTGGGTATTTTACATAACCTCTGGAGGGGTATACGGTCGCTCATGGACACCGTCGACAATTACATATTATTATAAGTAGTATTGAAAATAATTTTAAAAAAGTATGTAATATAATACATATATAGGTAACAACTTAGGATAGGAACATAGATTAGCAATTATTAGAACATAAAACGCAATAGGATTTACCGGCTAAAATACAAATGAAATACCTATATGGTGTGTACGTACATTATTGGCCGACCCCAAATAATTGGGAGAAAAGGCCAAAGAGAAGAAGATGATACATACGTAATACAAAAATCCTATGGACGATGATGTCCCACGAATCTTGTTTACCCGTTGACGAATCTCACCACGGGGGGGGGAGGGGAATTAACGGGAGTTCTATTCCATGTTCTGGGGAAACATGGTCCGTTGGAAAACAAAATAGGTATATGCACAGTAGGTATATATATACCTGAGAGATGGTACCAGGGAAGAGAAGAAAAGCTCGTCGACGGTGGCGATAAGTAAAAAGACTTTGAGGGGGAGAAAGACTTTGTGGTCGATACATATATAATATTAATTACGATAATATTGTATCATTAAGCAGTAGCGGCTCGTGGGCTTTGAAAGTGGGAGGGCGATTAAAAACTATTCATTTTTGAAAAGCATAAAATACAATAATAATTATGTACCAAATAACAATGGGTATTTATTAAACCAAAATAAAAAAAAATAAATATATAAATACGTACTAATACAAAAACCGAAAATTACAAAATAATAAAACTCGTACGTTTTATACTCAAAATTTAAGCGTCTATCTTTCATCTTTCACTAAACCGGTTTTCCAAGTTGTTTTATTTCAATTTTCTGTGAATATGATACTGAATTTTTATCTACTATATTATAATAATATAATATACACCAACAATAAAAGAATAAATTAAATAAATAATAAAGAAATATAGAAATGTGCACGCGTCACGAATACATGGTAAATACATGTTACTTGTTCCCTATTGTTCCATAGTCCAGATGCATGTCGGGCGACGATTCGTATCGCTCCGGTGGCCGCATTATTACCGAATTCTCCCTCCTATGTTTTTGTATTTTGATTGTATAGTTGTGACGAGCGATTGTCAACGTCGCCCCAGCGCCGAGCACTATTCGTTACTCAGTAACCTCTCAAATTAATAATAGGTGCCTATTTCAACCGTGCTATTACATAAATATATTTTTAAGCTCTGATTACCTTATAGTGTTTTCATAACAATAGAAAACAATTTTTACTTTCAATAATAATATTTTGAAAATGCATTACAATGTAAATATAAATAATTGTTAATATTTAAATCAATGTGTAACTTGTTAATACGTAAGCAATTTGCTACAATTTTAGAGAGGGGGGCGATCGTCCCGTCGTCCCTATACATACGAGCCGCCACTGTCATTAAGTACATTAGACACCTAGGTTAAATTAGTATTATACGAGTATATAACTGATCAGTTTTTTTAAAAATAAAAATGAAAATTTCGTTTCTTTACTTTATGTAATACCTGTAATCATATTTTAGTTTAAATATTATATTTTGAAAAGTTCATTTTTTTACATTTTCAAGCTATATAATACCTAAAGTCTAAATATATTTTTCAACATTATAGAAGTGCAGTGGTATTATTTAAAAGTCGATTAATACTCGTATAATAATACGTAACGTAAATCATTAAGTTAGGAGAATACCTTACAATATAGATGTTATCATCAAAGAGGAATTTTGCCACCTTATTCACGTTTTTATTAACACAATGCCACAATAGTACGTAACAGCAATCGGCCGCCCGACAGTGTGGGAGGCAATTTTGACATATAGCTGATATTAAAACTAAGTGTTATTTTGTGTTTGGTCCCTCTATTTGTCACTATAGGGTTCTCTCTATAATTCTTCTCCTCCCACCCGCCATCTTATCCTCGATTAGAGGTTTTTCCCTATCATTCTCAAACAATCCCATTATTTTATCTGATCATTTTGTATAAACACCTTCCATATACAGACAACCGGTTTGAAACGTTAAAAAAAATACCGATATACTATACGACGTTTTAATAGGATTACAAAAACATGAATTATTAAAATGATACGGTTGATTTGTTTTAAGTAAAAACAAAATAATAGCCCTGATAATTATTGTGTACTAATGTTAAACTAGTGCTGACTGCTGTTCACTTAAGAATTCAGATTAAAAAGTAATGGTAAAGACGGTAAAAAGGTATATAGGCATATTTAATTGATATATGTAAGAAATTTAACTACAAACACTATATAATATACATATATATATATATATACAGTAGATATTTAAGTACAGAATAGTGTTCTTTGTAAATGTAATCGCATCATATACGTATTAAAAGAATATCACGTTTATTTCATTCATATCTGATTATGTAATCATTTATATTTCCCCAAAAACATAAGCTAGTAACTACGTATCTAATATATATACATATATATATATATATATATTGTATATATTATTATTGATTACTAGTATATATAATTAATGATATTATTTATTATTATTATATAAATATATTCCTATATGATTAAAGCGTTTGATCTAAAAATTATTATTGAAAACTAGATAATTTCCTTAGGTACCTACTTTTAAAAGTAGGTACCTAAATGAATTAAAAACAATAAACGACTCATCACTAATTTATTATAGACATAAATCATTATTATATATAAAATTGTTGTAATTTATATAAAAGTAAGCATATAATTATAGTTCATAGTTCATACTGTAACAACTACAATAGGGAAGTAAAATATAACTTACATGATATTAACGTTATTTAAAATCAATCGATTTTTAACAATATAATTTATTTTTATTTTAGATTTTGGACAGATCGAGAAATCTATTAGTTTTACAATGATGATTATATTTTTTTTTTTCTGGAAACAACTTGTTATGTAGAAGTCGAATATGAAATTTGGAGTAGAAAGTATTTTTGGTAGCAAATTAATTCTAGATAGTACTTTCCAGAGATCATTTTTTGATTTTCCCGGTAGTTTTCTTAAGCATAAAAAGAAAACTACCTTTTATAATGAAAATTTAAAAAAAAATATGTGGGAAATAATAAAATAACAAATACAATTGTCATGTCTACTATATATAAATCAGGGCTAGTCAGTGCTGGTAAAACGAGGGAGATGAGGGGGGATATATCTCCCTAATGACTTTTTTGTTATTATGTATTATTTTTAACAATATACCGTTTATTACCTATTTATTAATAATAATGTAGATAATTTTTGTTTACAATGATCTGATAAAACTATTCACAAATTTTGATATACATTTTTTTTGTGATGATAAAAACAATCAACTGTCAACTTACAGTTACAGCTGTTGTGTTTTTCACTTACATACCTATATATTTCTATATACCTACAGGTTTTTCAGTGTTATTGAAGTTTCTAGTAACCAACAGCTGCTGCTGCTGCTGCTGCTGTTAGTGCAGTCATAATGATAATACCCAAAATTCTTATCAATTTTCAATGTTTACAGACTGTATTTATCGTTTCAATTTTTAGTTGTTTATCGGTCTACGTTATAAACAAATTTTTGTTCTGCTTTTGTTTTCGTTTTTTGTGCTATTAAGACATTAAGATAAGTTTATAATATTTAAATCTAAAATAAACAACTACTTTGCTGTTGCGAGTAGGTAACAGCTTTAAACGATTGTTGGATCATAATTTGAAGTCTCTTCAACCAAATAAAAAAAGGCATGTGTCAATGTGACTATTACTAAAAATCAAGTTATGGTAATAATATTTGTTTGTATTGTTGCTAAATATTTTTGAAATGACGGAATATCAATTTAAATTATTATATTAGGTTGTTGATTCCAATAAGAATGACATTGGTTCATACATCAATTGTTCCTTAACTGATTCTGATAAATACTTAGTAAGAATTATAATTTTCATTATTAATTGACTAATGAATAAATTAGTACCTATGCATAATTTATAATTTTATTTTTGTTTTGGATAATATTGATTTTTTTTTTAAAAAATAGGTATTTGTCATTAGTATATGTATATTGGGTATCTAGTACAGCTACAGCGTTATATTTTATATAATTTGAAATATGTATTTATATTCTTAAAAATGTATGGATACCTCCAGCCACATTTACAGCATTAAATTGTAATTCTGAAAGAAGCTTAAAATTCAAACACCATTGACAAATATTTACATTTTAAATTTTAATATATTTTAATAATTGGTAAGGAAATGGCCAAATTCTTAGATTTTAGTATAAAAATTAAACGTGTTACCAAGAGACAAACATACAGAGATAATCCAACTATAAATGATGATGGTTGTATGTATGATCCAGATTATATTGAGTATCTATATATATCCCTTATATTGATTTCTTTATTAATCAATTAGAAAACGAGTTTTTGGCTCACAAGATAATTTTTTAAGGTTTGTTTCTGTTAATAATAAGTAGCTTCAGTCTATAAAACCAATTAACTAAATAAAATTTAACAATAATTTTTAAAGTATCTAATGTTTATTTTTGATTACATTTCTGAAGAATTTGATGAGTTAGTCAACTTCTATAATTAAAATAATGTTCAAACTATAAAAGCAGAACTGCAGTTATGGAAAACAAAACTTTCACGCATTGGGATTTCGCCTAAAACTAGACTTGACGCTATTAAGTTATATAACAATGAATTATTTCCTAATGTGTATAAATTATTACAAATATTTTGTACGCTTACGGTATCTATGACGAATTCTATTATCTATTAACTCACCGGTTTTTTGTTGGGTTTAACCCACCTAAAAAAACCCACCAAAAAACCAAATACACCAATTTAGAAAAATTAAAACATTTTATTATGGTTAAATTAAATACATTGCATTTTTTTCATTGAATAGTAAATATTAAAATTTCTATTTAAAAAATTAAAAATTCAATGAACTACGAATACATCTATAGAAATATTAATGTGTTTGGTAATAATAATATTATTATATTGGTATTATTATTAATATAGGTACCAAAGTTAATACAAATTATATTAAATTATACTAATATATGGCCATATTGGCCAGGACTGGTTGCTTATGAGTAATAAATTATAAAAGTAAAATAAAAATATTATTAGATCTTTTTAAAAAATACAGTGTATGTAATATGTGGGAAAAATAACATTTTTATTGGGTTGAAGTGGGTTTAAAAAAACAGCCTATTAAAACCCATTTTTAGTGGGCTTAAATGTTTTTTTTTTTTTTTAAATAAAAGACATTAAAACCTACCCAAAGAATTTTCTTAAAAAAAACCCATGATAATATTGGGCTTTTTCGGATTTTATGGAAAAAAACCTAATTTAACCCAAACTAATTGGTTTTTTTCCAACCCTGGTTGGGTACTATAGAATGTCTGGCGTCCCTGATTAGTCACATATACCTCTCATTCTGTCAGAAAGAATTCCTTAGGCCAGGCGCACACCAAAAGAGCAAAACTGTTTAAAGCAGTTTGAGTCATTTTACTTTAATCTAACTTAGTCATAATAAAACAATTCGTACCGCACACCTAAAAAGCAAGGAAAGCGAAATCGTATTTAGTCACCAACATGTCTTCTGACGAAAAAGACGTTATTTTGTGGTCTTTGTTGTTAAATATTGAAATGAATGAAAAACCAAAAAGAACGTGGGTTCATCCCTAAAATAAAAAACGTACAAAAAATAATTTAATTAAATGTTTTTTTACGGGAATACCTACGTAATAAAAAGCAAAAATTTAAAAATTTTACTCGAGTAAGTATACCTATATATATATTATACATGTAAGTATATGTATACGTAAATTAAATGTTCATAATTACCTATATAGGTACATCAAAACGTATAAAAAAATTATTAATAATTAATAATAATAATAATGTAAAATTATTATGAATAATAAAATGTTATATATTATATTTAGACGAGCACCGATATTAAACTAGTTCGAACTGAAATGACTGATGAAAAATGTTTTGTCTTGACTGATCGAATAGCGCAACGTTCTATTTCGATAAAACACGATTAGTCATGTCTAAGTTGACTAAAGAGCAAAAATGTTTTGTTTTAACTATGACTCCTCAGTGTGCAGGCTTACACTGAATTACATGCGTTCTATTTTTCATTAGTCATAATAAAGCTGCTTTAGTCTGCCTTAAGTCAGTTTTGCTCTTTTGGTGTGCGCCCGGCCTTAGTGCAGCTTTCGTAGACATTAAGGATGCTTATAACGCTATTTACATTCCTTCCCTAATTAAAATAATTTTGACAATGAGGGTTCCTTCAAAACATTGTAGTTTTATTCACGTTCCTTTTTCGTATCGTTATTTAAATTTAATTTCTCCGTCCAGTAAAATAGAAATTCATTCAATTTATAGGGGACTTCCTCAAGGTAGTTGCCTCAGTCCTATTCTTTTTAATGTGTATATTTCAAGTATTAGCTATATTTTCTCTGATGATAATCAATTCGGCTACTTTTATGCTGATGATATCATTATTTCATCTTAACTTAATCTCGTTCAAAATGATTTAATTACTTCTTTATACTTGGAGCACGTTAAGAGTGTAACCCAATGCGTAATCGGTGACCGGTTTCCACCCCACACCACAACCTCGCCATAGTTGAACGTTGCGTGTATAATAGTTATACGTTGTATAATAGTCATTTAACGTGGCAGACAAGTTTTCATCCGAAAACGGTTTACACTTTTAACGTGCTCCGAGTATACATTCTGTCCTTAAAAGACAACTAGTATTATTTAAAAAAAAAAAACAAAAAAAATCTTTATCATGGCTGACGAAACTACTGACTGCGACCATCATGAACAAATGTCAATCATTGTTCGATTTTTGAGACTTTTGTTTTAATTTTTTCTTGAGATAACTTTTCATGTAGGGGCAGTCGAGAATTAAGCATTTCAAGTGATTACCAAAAATAATGGAAAATTGTTATAAGTTGATAAATATTAAATAATATTAGGTATTAGGTATACCAAACTTCAAATGCAATTATTTATCTATTCTTAGAAATTTAAAGTAATAGGTAAAGTAATACTATACACTATTCTGTCAGAGGAATTTTAACAATGTTCATTTCATCAACTCTATACGGACAGCGTTTGGTTAAAATTACATTTATCCAAACAATATGATATGTATTGTTGTATCGTTTTCTAGATTCGAGATTTTCATAATAAATCTATATTTTTAGTAAATTTTAATTTTGATTTTATAAGTTTTTTAAGTATTATAAAAATTTTATAAAAAATCGTGTATTCATCAGCTGACCCAGTGATAGTTTTCGAGTCCTATAATATTATATCCTCGTGGAAACCTCGTTAGTATAACATGTCTTCCAGGTGTACCTAACCTAAGGATTGTGCGCCGTTGACGGGGCCCCACGCGCCGCATACTTATATTATAGCAAAGCAAATGATAATATTATACTCGGAGCAGTATAACATTACGTGCCAACGGAGTATTTGTTCGCATTAGTCATAATACAGTCATTACGCGGGAGGTCTGTATATTAAACAGAGTTTTGTAGTACACGTATTATAATAATACTAGTAATAATAATAATAATAATAATAATAATAATAATAATAATACAATCTCGGCGTGTAGCAGCAGCAGGTTTTGTCTATGTACCTATATATATACGTATGGTATATACTTTCGTCATTTAAATAAATTGGTTTGTTTAATTAATTACTGAGCGCGAACGACTGTATCCATGACGTGCGAGTTCAAAACGTAAACACTGCAACGACTGCATATAGAGAGAGGAATATCGGACGTGGGGCGGGCAGTGTACGTACGAGAGTGAAACATACAGACCTACGTCAAAGACGTGTACAAATTAGTATTTTTTCGATATTTTTTTCGGTTTAGAAAGTTGTTAAACGTAAAATAATACTTTACATACAATACGCACGTATGCGCTGCACACTAGATAATATAATATTATTACGGTAAATTTAAAAGATAAAAAATGTTCTAAATATACGTATTTTGGATTTCCCAGACGGTAAGATATAAATGTTCTAAAGGGAAATTTATGGTCTGGAAAATAAACGTTTTAAAAATATTTTCAACGCAATTGCTGTCCAAAACATTTTACGAATATTATACGGACTTACCTCCGCGTGCGTGGCTGTATAATTCGCAATGTCGATGAAATGACAAACGTAAAAATTTAGCCAAAGCGTTATTAGAGTATCATTTTACTTTTTGCAAATGTTTAATAAAAACTATTTTTTTTTTCTCGTTTTTCGCCTGAACAATGTATATACCTACCTACATACTATACTCTATATAGTGTATAATATGTATGGATACCTATTACCTGGTACATGGCTTATACCTATATATACCCATCAACCTATTTATATATAACCAATATATAATATATATGTGTGTGTGTGTATACGTGTGCGGTATATATAGTGATTAATACAGGATGGCGGGGTATTTATTTTTTTGTAAATTGGGGTGGCCTCACTGTTATGATTTACCATTGTGTGCGGTAACGTATTATATAAGTATATATACGTGTGTGTGTGTGTGTGTGTAAGTGTACAATATAATATTATTGTATAGGGAACGAATGTATTTATACAATTTTCGGTCTCCCAGTAGAGCATTTTGTATATAATAATGACGAACAATAATAATCGACAATAATATAACTGGCTGCTTAAGTAGCAGAAAAACTGGTCCTGGCCTGCCACAAGGGTCGTATATTATTATTGTTATTTACCATTGTGAACACTGTTGTCCGAAATCCTTATAATAAGCGCCGAAATGTCGGATTTTTATTTTTATTTTTTTTTTTTTTTATTATTATTATTATTTTGTAAAGAAAAAGAAACACTGCCGACATCGCGTTCGTTGTGTGTATAGAAAATTGAATTATAAGAATCCCGAAACTGCCAATTTGACCGGAAACTCCAACAGATGTATGCGTATAGTAGTATAATATATAATATATAATATGAGAGAAAACAAAATTCCTTCTGGCCCAACAGGTACAACCACCGCGTACGACGCAGACGTTTTTATATTGTTGTTAAAACGTCCTTTTCACAAACATATTATATATGTATAGAGGTACCGTATTTTATTGGATTTTTTTCGCTCATTGAAAGCGACAGATATTATGTTTATAACATATATGTTTTTAATGACTTCACGCGTCACGTAAAGGCTCAACGGGTTACAAAAGAAAGGACATTTCTATGGAATATAAATAGCACAATATATATAGTGAACCTTGAAATATATGTTCAATATGGTACACTGTATAAAAAATGTATAAAATTAAATATCTATTACAAAAATAAAAAGACAAAAATACATTTCATTTGGGACGTACTGTGATAGTAATCATTGTCGTCTGGGTTTGTCTCTGCTACGTGATATGGTACGTCGGTTATAAAAACAATCGCACGTGTCTCGTTTTTTTTTTTTTTTGTTATTGTCAAACTTTTAATCATTATTCTAATTATTTTAATGATAAATGCTTAGAATTTCCCATCCATATGAATTTCAGACACTGCGTTATGTGAATTTTATGTTTTCTCCCAATAAAAATATTGCATTTTACCACATTACAAATGAAAATAATTTGCGCAAAAGAAAGTTGACTAATTTTAAACTACGTTATACCTAATACGCATGGGTAAGTCATTCTTGTTCATTTCGCTAAGTTTAGAGTCGGTATAAAAGCCGGTCAGTAGAGGAGTAGAAGCACTTTTTACCGTGTGTATACAGTGGATTTGCTCGGAATTGACAAAAAAAAATAAAAAAATAACCCACAAAACACGAGAATTATTATTTTTTTTCTTTCAAGATTCACCCGGGGTATATACAGCAAATTATGCGTACCCAGTGTTGGTAGGAACATGATAACAATATTCCCACTAGAATGCCCTAAATTTCCATTTGAAAATAAAAAATAACGAAAAAAGATAACGCGCACACTGAATATCAACCAGATTCCGTTTTTTTTTATCTTATCACTAATAAAACAATTCAAATTTTCCATAGATTTATAATACATTTTATTATTAGGTGTATATATCGTTTTATATAAAAAAAATTAATATATTTTATGATTTTTCCAACCCAACGTATTAAAATATTTGATTCATGAAATTTCCCATTTTATACGTCATTACATATAAAATGCCCTATTTTCCCTTATCTTCGATTTTATATGAATTTTCCCCGCAATAAGGGAAATTCCCCGCTTGTTACCATCACTGGCGTATAACCTAACCTATATTATGTATACCTACTGCACGTTTACGAATGCCGACGAACGGTATACGACGTAGGAAAACGACTTGCGTACGGCATAATATTATTAGTATATATGTAACTGTCAATCGGACGTTTAAGAAGAACACACGGACTATTCAAATTAATTACGTGGACAATAAACGTGTAGATTATAATCCCGTGCGGGCCGGCTGACGCCTCCGTCGCCGTGTGTCGTATATACATATATAGGCTTCTTTCTCTCGTCTCTCTCACTCTCTCTCACTCTTTCCCTAAATGGGCGCCTCGGCCGGTCCCCGTTAAGTGGCGGTCAATAAAATAAACACTTGCTCCAACCCATCTCCCACATAATATATGTATACAGGGTGATTTTTACTTTACGTGTATACGATAATATTATATTCGTACACAAAAATATTACGGAAACCATAGAGAAATAATATACGACTTACGAGCGGTAATACGGCAGTGTTTTTTTTTTTCAAACAAAATAAATTATAGGTACGTTATTTGGTATGGATTTATGTTTTATCCTTTTACGGGGGAGAATTTCGGTGGACGATTGAAAGACATATATACTGCAAGAACCCTTACATTAAAAACGTACAAACTCTTTAAACCCGACATCGATTTATGTCGTTTTGGCAATAATGTGACATATCATATTATAATAAATCGATGATATCTGTAAAAATTGCGGTAAAAAGGTCTGAGATAAAATAAAGTTCAAGAAAAACAGTACGCGGTAAAATTACTGATTTATATAAATACAAAACTTAGATAAGTATATATATATATATATATATATATATATATATATAGGTACAATAGTTTTAAGGTAATCCATTATTCCTTTAAAAACATACTCAAGAGTCGAGAGGAAGAAATATGCGAGACCATCGAACATTTCATAAAAATGGTTAAACATTTATATATATTTCAAACTTAAATCTTGTATTTTGCAATATAAATATTGACATAAGTGGTAAATACAACCTCTACTGTAGTCAAATTGATATAAATAACGTGCTTTATATATTTTTTATAATCCAAGATAGCCAAGATATTTTATAAATTAATTTTTAAAAAAATATTGGTGTTCAAAACTATTAATTAGATTACGCCATTAATTTTTAAACAATTTTTAATGTTTGTTAAATTTTAAATGTATTTCTTGCTAATCAATATTACAGAGATATAAAAAAAATAATATTTACCTAATAATAACTAATAACATGATTTAATTGATAAAAATATGATACAATGAATAGAAAACATCAATTTATGTTATTTAGTACCTAGCGGCTATTTATTAATGCAAACAATTAAAATTTTAGTAAACTTCAAAAAACTGTAGAAAATCGACGACTTAATATTAATAAACTTTTCTAATACCAAAATTTTTTCAAAAATTAATTTATAAAACGGCTATATTATATTATAAAAATTTAATAAAGTATAAGAATTGTAGTGCAGGGTTCTAGTACTTCTAGTAATATTATTACATAAAAAACACTTGAAAATATTGAACAGAATAAAAAAAGTTATTGTATTTATCAAATCCCTGTGTGATACTGTATACCTATCATCTATGTATGTATATTATGTACTTCATGAAAATCGTAATATTTTTTTTAATTAACACACCTATAATATTATTTATTTTATAGACTATATTCGCTAGGGTAGAATACAATTAAATTTTATAAAAAAAAAACATAATTATAAATGTATAAATTTATATGATAATAATATAGTAAATACTTGACAGTAAAACTGTAAAACATACAAAAAAAAATAAATAAAATAGAAATAGCAATACTTTAATTATGGTTATTATAGATTAATGCCCGTTTGCATGAAAACAGTTCTGTAAACTGTTGACACGATAAAGTATCGGTTCTATACTTTATATACAGGTTATAGAACAAATTGCGTTTAATGAAATATTTGTAAATAGTAGATATCTATTAATGAGATAACCAATTATTTGATAAACGGTTTATATACCATATGTTCCTTAATTCATCTGTGATGGCATCAGCGGTGCCATATCACTGATGGCACCATGAGATATTAAGGGAACATCGTTTTTTCAGTGTTATCAAATTATGTTATCATGAACATAATAATTTACATAAATACAGTGGTCGAATTGGAAAAATAGAAGAAAGGGTGCTATCAGGGTTTTAAAAATTAGAAACTGTAT